>JAXCHB010000453.1:0-80340 GCA_036926305.1 Uropetala carovei
GGGATTGTTGAAAAGTTGAGTTAGTTCAGAAATCATGAGTAAAAGATCAATTAATTTAGAAGCATAAAAACGTAGGAAAATAAGACAAAGAAATAACCATGACAATGCATTAACATTGAAGCCTTGTGTTGGTGTTGTATCCACTAGGATAATTAACAAGTTGGCAGCATGTGGGTTGAATCTTCCCACTCTAATAGAGACATACAAGACTTGTGGAGGAGAAGGTGTAGAGGCACTAGAATCTGAAGATGTTAATGGGAGACCGAAGGTAACCAAAAATAAAAGGATAATTTCGTCATTGTTAGGATTCTTGAGTGCATATGAAGGTTTATTAAATGTGAGAAGTATATGACCTGTTATTGCTACACAATTATTGTATTTTATGAGCTATGGAAATAAAATTATTAGTTATTACCCACTGCATTTTATTTTAATAAACCAAATGATATGTCTTTGATCACTACTTGTTAAAAATAAGTAAGGGATATAAATTATTTTTTATGTAATTAAATATTATCTTAAATGTCTGCTATATCTTTCTGTACTGAATAGAAATACCTTTGTTTTTAAAGGACTGTAAACCATAACCTGATATATCAAGGAGATATCCCCAAAATTAATGCAAGCAGAATTATAAAAAAATTGTATTCTGCTTCTTTAAACTATTCTTTATCGATGCCACTAAAAAAACGTCACCGGACTTGTTTTCATAACATATTATAAAAAGCAGTATCAAAAACTTGTTTTACTTGATATCACAGCCTTGAAGGAAGTAGACATTACAATTTTCCCTTGCTTCTAAATGCTTTAAGTAACATTAAAAAATTAAACAGGATATTATCACTTACAAAGGTGTTTGCTGGGTTAGTGATTTTTCCAAAATCGGGAATATATATTTTGGCGACGTTTTCCTCGCCACAACATATTCGTAAACATTTCTTCATGTTAGAAAGGAATGCATATTTTACCAAACAGGACATTTAAGCATACTGTTTAATAATTTGAAATGTATAGGACAAGGACAGGAATACAGGTCTTCCGTAAAATACAGGGCCAACGGTAATCATGATGATAGTCTTTCAGAAAACCCATCCAATATGTTACTAACTGTAAATATTGTGTAGCTCGCTTCCCTGTTCCCTACACAGCAGACAAGAACAACGATATTGCCACGTTTCTAAGACCAAGTGGCGCCAGTGTAGAGTAACTACTGAAAAATCATATATTTTCTTGAAGAAAAACATTAATTTCTCCTCAATCACTTCCGTAAGGTATGCTTTTCTTTACATTTTTAGATAGAGGAAATATCACAGTGTATTACGCAAGATTTTGAAGAAAATGGCATTTATTTTAGAGCTGAAAAGAGATACTTTCCCCTTCCAATCTGCTTCTCTCCGCCATACTCGTATATGAAAACATAGCAATCCGCCAGAATTTCAATTGAATTTTTTGAAAAAATAAGTCCGGTGACACATTGTTTCTTTTAGTGGAGTCGATAAAGAATAGTTTTAAGAAGCAGTATACATATATTTATTAAAATGACATTTACATTAATTTCGGGGGTACCTCCTTAAGGTACGGTATGTTTCCTTTATTCTATGATACGTCTATGAAAGTCATAATTTTAGTTCGCCAAAAAAATGACGACCGCTACGGTAGGGATCAGTGACCATATGGCTGGAAAATTACGTACAGCAGAATGATCGGTGATCGCTCCCGGAGCGATTTCTGCCGAATATGACGACAAAATCAGGTAAGTGTTTAACAAAAGAGGACTATCGAGGAGATTTCTGCTAGTACCGATATAAAGAGATCACCCAATAAATTCGTCACATAGGAGTGTGAAGATGCTTAACTTGAGCGTAGCATTTTTGAGAAATAGGAATTGGTGATTTAAAAAACCCTTTTTCGGCTCAAATTTTTTTCCCTAGAGCTGGCCCAAAAACCGGGGGGCGCGGGATACACGGGGGCGCGGCTTACACGAGTAAATACGGTAAAACAAGCAATTTGACGATAATGAGAGCGATCAGGTAATTGAAAAATCCTTCCTATATGGTGACGTCAATCAGCCTTGCAAATAAATATTCGCAACCCGAGTTGTTTAGTCTTACAATGGATAGAAACTCTTACTGACTCGAATGAAATTCATCGTTATTGAATCTTTGCACACTTGTTTGTACCCACCAAATTTTTAGTGCCCGAAAATAGCCTCCCCCCTCAACTTTTGCACTTCATTTTTGGCCAAAAACAGGGGGCTATATTCGGTCAAATACGGTATCTGTATATATGTATCACAAGACAATCACATAATTCAGCTGTGAATTGATTCAAAAGATGAATACAAACACATTTTGCAGCTGAAATAAATTGAACAAGCCCTTTAAATATTACTTGCCTCTGATAAAAATAGCCACAACTGGGTTGTAAAACAATACATGCATTTAGATAAGAACAGCCATCATCAGTGGCAAGATGCCACCGATAACAACTGCTCTGTAGGTAAAATGCATGTATTAATTTCTGCACAACCCAGTTGTGGCTATATTCATCAGAGGCAAGTAATATCTTAAGGGCTTGTTCAAGAAAAACTTAAAAAAAGAAACATTTCAATGGTCTAATGCTCATTAATAATGTCCCTTATTGTTGAAGCAACACGTTAAATAAAATGAATGCATGCAAATGGTTCTAAATAGGAGCAATGTTCACATAAACAACGAAAAGATAATGCAGTATTGAATCTCACAAAGCAATGATTAATTAGAATTACTTAAAAGCACGAATAACATTTTTATAAACTATATTCAAAGTCAGAAATAAACTGAAAAATTAAAATTTTGAGGCATGCCTATTTCAAATGTTAATGAAATTAAACATCTTTATATATGCCAAATTAATTTTCTTCGTATAAATGCAAGTATCTCTATTAGATGTTTTACCTTTTTTGAAAAGATTAATTGCATAACAGAAACTCAAAAAATACATATACTTCTCGTAGCAACTTAATTTTTATGGCAGAACTAAATATATTTTGTCTTTAATAATTAAAAATACAACCGATTAATCGAGGTGAGATTATATTTACAACATCAAAAGCATATTTGCTTTTATGTAAAGTTCAGATTGTAAGCTATTATTTGTAGAATGTAACTGATTTAATAAAAGAAAACACTATTTATGACTAAAGTTTCAGCCTTATATATACAGGAAGAGCATAAAATTTAACAATTTGAGGTTAATTTATGTAACATTTGAGTAGTAATTGTATTGCATGACTCAACTCTGATTATCATTAACAAATTACATTGCTACTACTCAATAGCTTTACAACTTCATGGCTAATTTGTTTCAAAATAAAAATTAGTAAAACAAATCATTAAAAATTTATGTAGCAATACATTAACGTTACAGAATATTTATTAAAAACTGATATTTGAAGAATTTTCAGATTGTAATTTATGAAATTATTGAGTACACAATGAAACGTTAGTACGTACTTCATTAAATATTTGTATGCAATTGAGTTATTTATGATAAAAATTCAAAGAATTCCTTCTCAGTAAGACTCAGAATAAGTCAAAATCTCATATGGAATATACCAAAATCATTGTTATGATAATTTAATGAAAATATTTCGTACAATAGCCATGAAATGGTTAATTACTCTCAAATACAACTCAACCAACAAGAGACAACGTTAACATTTGCATTAGAGACCAAATTATGAATCAAAACAACTACAAAATTTAGAATCAAAATCCTATAATTATTATATCAAATAGAATTGAATGAGCTTCCCACAATATATATACAGTACAACCTCGTAAATCAGGCATTCAAAAATCTGGTACTTTTTCTAAATTTTTCTGCAGGCAGTCGACTGTACAGGAGCAGGTGTCGCATTTATACATTATTTTCCATAAATCACCAATTTTTCCTGGATTTCTCCTATTTGCTAGATTGTATGTCATTGTTACTGTTTTCAAGGCGTAAAATCATTCATTTTGCGAGACATTCAATAGGGGTTCGCATTTTGGTTTAATGTTGGGGGTTATCGCTCTGTGGACTTTAGGGATCCGAGCTATTCCGCTACCTAAAATTGCAAACGCAACAAATTAAGCAAACTTGAGAACCATCGTCAATGCATCGAAAGATTATGGTACTGTATCGAGTAAACAATTTGTCTCTTAACTCCTCCTTTCATAATGACTCATCCCCTTCTCAGCTAAGCACCACATTGCATTTCATAACAAAACTGTAGACATGCTATAGTTTGAGCAGATAGGCGCTCAGATTTTTTAAAGCGGACCGAGGAGTAAAACAACCATAGACAGTTAAATGCTCACATTTGAAGCGACCTCGTGTTTTCATTAAGTGTGTCTGTTCCGTCAATAGAACGACAGTGCTAAAATTCCTATTACGATGGCTTCCAAAAAAAAAGCAGAAATCCTCTTATATGAAGTGTTAACATAAAATGCTTTGATTGAACAAACAGTAGGCTTATTAAAGATGCTTGACAAGGGTGCTTCAGTTAAGAGACTTTGTGATGAATATACCCTAGGCCAGGGATGGCAAATCATTTAATATGATTATGGCAAGCAAGGCTCCTAAAACTAAATTTTATGGAGGTTTCGATTGGCATCAGCTGTGAGCCAGAAAAATTTAGGAACCAGTTATATTTTGAATTGAATAAAAAATTGGGATTGTCACCTGGAAGCAATAGTGAAAGGCAAAGGAGACTTGATCTCAAACGAATGCAGAGATGTATTAAAAATGCATCTACATGTTTTAAGAGAAGAAGACTGTTTCTAAAAAGACAGACAACATCAAGAGTCTGCTAGAAAAGCAAAGGAAGGCATTACCTATTCAAAAGATATAGGACTGGTTCCAGCAGGGGAATGTTTAACCACTACAGTTGCTGAGGGACCATATGAACTTGTTTACTTTGATATGGAAACATCTGGATTTGGTAGGAATGCAGAAATTTGCCAGATTGCTGCAAAATACAATGAAAAAATATTTTCAGAATACGTTCTACCTGTAAATGGGTTGTCCTCCTATGCTTCAAAGGTAAATGGGCTTGTGCGGTCAGGTAATATTTTATATAAAGGCAACTTACCTGTTCAAACATTACGTTTACATCAGTGTTTATTGAAATTCTTAGACTTTCTTGAGGGAGTAGGCAAATCTGTCATTTTGGTTGGGCATAACATTTTAAAATTTGATTGGACATGAATAATGGTAACTTGAATGACAGATTTTTTGTTAGTGTCAAGGGATTACTAGATATCCTTCCTTTGATGAAATCATTGATTCCAGGCAGAAAATCTTATAAATTAATTGAATTAGCCCAGGAATATTTGACTGAGGAAGAGCGCCTTGGTGCTCATGATGCCTTGTGTGATATCAAGATGTTGGAGGGGATTGTTGAAAAGTTGAGTTAGTTCAGAAATCATGAGTAAAAGATCAATTAATTTAGAAGCATAAAAACGTAGGAAAATAAGACAAAGAAATAACCATGACAATGCATTAACATTGAAGCCTTGTGTTGGTGTTGTATCCACTAGGATAATTAACAAGTTGGCAGGATGTGGGTTGAATCTTCCCACTCTAATAGAGACATACAAGACTTGTGGAGGAGAAGATGTAGAGGCACTAGAATCTGAAGATGTTAATGGGAGACCGAAGGTAACCAAAAATAAAAGGATAATTTCGTCATTGTTAGGATTCTTGAGTGCATATGAAGGTTTATTAAATGTGAGAAGTATATGACCTGTTATTGCTACACAATTATTGTATTTTATGAGCTATGGAAATAAAATTATTAGTTATTACCCACTGCATTTTATTTTAATAAACCAAATGATATGTCTTTGATCACTACTTGTTAAAAATAAGTAAGGGATATAAATTATTTTTTATGTAATTAAATATTATCTTAAATGTCTGCTATATCTTTCTGTACTGAATAGAAATACCTTTGTTTTTAAAGGACTGTAAACCATAACCTGATATATCAAGGAGATATCCCCAAAATTAATGCAAGCAGAATTATAAAAAAATTGTATTCTGCTTCTTTAAACTATTCTTTATCGATGCCACTAAAAAAACGTCACCGGACTTGTTTTCATAACATATTATAAAAAGCAGTATCAAAAACTTGTTTTACTTGATATCACAGCCTTGAAGGAAGTAGACATTACAATTTTCCCTTGCTTCTAAATGCTTTAAGTAACATTAAAAAATTAAACAGGATATTATCACTTACAAAGGTGTTTGCTGGGTTAGTGATTTTTCCAAAATCGGGAATATATATTTTGGCGACGTTTTCCTCGCCACAACATATTCGTAAACATTTCTTCATGTTAGAAAGGAATGCATATTTTACCAAACAGGACATTTAAGCATACTGTTTAATAATTTGAAATGTATAGGACAAGGACAGGAATACAGGTCTTCCGTAAAATACAGGGCCAACGGTAATCATGATGATAGTCTTTCAGAAAACCCATCCAATATGTTACTAACTGTAAATATTGTGTAGCTCGCTTCCCTGTTCCCTACACAGCAGACAAGAACAACGATGTTGCCACGTTTCTAAGACCAAGTGGCGCCAGTGTAGAGTAACTACTGAAAAATCATATATTTTCTTGAAGAAAAAAATTAATTTCTCCTCAATCACTTCCGTAAGGTATGCTTTTCTTTACATTTTTAGATAGAGGAAATATCACAGTGTATTACGCAAGATTTTGAAGAAAATGGCATTTATTTTAGAGCTGAAAAGAGATACTTTCCCCTTCCAATCTGCTTCTCTCCGCCATACTCGTATATGAAAACATAGCAATCCGCCAGAATTTCAATTGAATTTTCTGAAAAAATAAGTCCGGTGACACATTGTTTCTTTTAGTGGAGTCGATAAAGAATAGTTTTAAGAAGCAGTATACATATATTTATTAAAATGACATTTACATTAATTTCGGGGGTACCTCCTTAAGGTACGGTATGTTTCCTTTATTCTATGATACGTCTATGAAAGTCATAATTTTAGTTCGCCAAAAAAATGACGACCGCTACGGTAGGGATCAGTGACCATATGGCTGGAAAATTACGTACAGCAGAATGATCGGTGATCGCTCCCGGAGCGATTTCTGCCGAATATGACGACAAAAACAGTTAAGTGTTTAACAAAAGAGGACTATCGAGGAGATTTCTGCTAGTACCGATATAAAGAGATCACCCAATAAATTCGTCACGTAGGAGTGTGAAGATGCTTAACTTGAGTGTAGCATTTTTGAGAAATAGGAATTGGTGATTTAAAAAACCCTTTGTCGGCTCAAATTTTTTTCCCTAGAGCTGGCCCAAAAACCGGGGGGCGCGGGATACACGGGGGCGCGGCTTACGCGAGCAAATACGGTAAAACTTGCAATTTGACGATAATGAGAGCGATCAGGTAATTGAAAAATCCTTCCTATATGGTGACGTCAATCAGCCTTGCAAATAAATATTCGCAACCCGAGTAGTTTAGTCTTACAATGGATAGAAACACTTACTGACTCGAATGAAATTCATCGTTATTGAATCTTTGCACACTTGTTTGTACCCACCAAATTTTTAGTGCCCGAAAATAGCCTCCCCCCTCAACTTTTGCACTTCATTTTTGGCCAAAAACAGGGGGCTATATTCGGTCAAATACGGTATCTGTATATATGTATCATAAGACAATCACATAATTCAGCTGTGAATTAATTCAAAAGATGAATACAAACACATTTTGCAGCTGAAATAAATAGAACAAGCCCTTTAAATATTACTTGCCTCTGATAAAAATAGCCACAACTGGGTTGTAAAACAATACATGCATTTAGATAAGAACAGCCATCATCAGTGGCAAGATGCCACCGATAACAACTGCTCTGTAGCCAAAATGCATGTATTAATTTTTGCACAACCCAGCTGTGGCTATTTTCATCAGAGGCAAGTAATATCTTAAGGGCTTGTTCTAGAAAACTTAAAAAAAGAAACATTTCACATTATCAATGGTCTAATGCTAATTAATAATGTCCCTTATTGTTGAAGCAACACGTTAAATAAAATGAATGCATGCAAATGGTTCTAAATAGGAGCAATGTTCACATAAACAACGAAAAGATAATGCAGTATTGAATCTCACAAAGCAATGATTAATTAGAATTACTTAAAAGCACGAATAACATTTTTATAAACTATATTCAAAGTCAGAAATAAACTGAAAAATTAAAATTTTGAGGCATGCCTATTTCAAATGTTAATAAAATTAAACATCTTTATATTTGCCAAATTAATTTTCTTCATATAAATGCAAGTATCTCTATTAGATGTTTTACCTTTTTTGAAAAGATTAATTGCATAACAGAAACTCAAAAAATACATATACTTCTCGTAGCAACTTAATTTTTATGGCAGAACTAAATATATTTTGTCTTTAATAATTAAAAATACAACCGATTAATCGAGGTGAGATTATATTTACAACATCAAAGGCATATTTGCTTTTATGTAAAGTTCAGATTGTAAGCTATTATTTGTAGAATGTAACTGATTTAATAAAAGAAAACACTATTTATGACTAAAGTTTCAGCCTTATATATACAGGAAGAGCATAAAATTTAACAATTTGAGGTTAATTTATGTAACATTTGAGTAGTAATTGTATTGCATGACTCAACTCTGATTATCATTAACAAATTACATTGCTCCTACTCAATAGCTTTACAATTTCATGGCTAATTTGTTTCAAAATAAAAATTAGTAAAACAAATTCATTAAAAATTTATGTAGCAATACATTAACGTTACAGAATATTTATTAAAAACTGATATTTGAAGAATTTTCAGATTGTAATTTATGAAATTATTGAGTACACAATGAAACGTTAGTACGTACTTCATTAAATATTTGTATGCAATTGAGTTATTTATGATAAAAATTCAAAGAATTCCTTCTCAGTAAGACTCAGAATAAGTCAAAATCTCATATGGAATATACCAAAATCATTGTTATGATAATTTAATGAAAATATTTCGTACAATAGCCATGAAATGGTTAATTACTCTCAAATACAACTCAACCAACAAGAGACAACGTTAACATTTGCATTAGAGACCAAATTATGAATCAAAACAACTACAAAATTTAGAATCAAAATCCTATAATTATTATATCAAATAGAATTGAATGAGCTTCCCACAATATATATACAGTACAACCTCGTAAATCAGGCATTCAAAAATCTGGTACTTTTCTAAATTTTTCTGCAGGCAGTCGACTGTACAGGAGCAGGTGTCGCATTTATACATTATTTTCCATAAATCACCAATTTTTCCTGGATTTCTCCTATTTGCTAGATTGTATGTCATTGTTACTGTTTTCAAGGCGTAAAATCATTCATTTTGCGAGACATTCAATAGGGGTTCGCATTTTGGTTTAATGTTGGGGGTTATCGCTCTGTGGACTTTAGGGATCCGAGCTATTCCGCTACCTAAAATTGCAAACGCAACAAATTAAGCAAACTTGAGAACCATCGTCAATGCATCGAAAGATTATGGTACTGTATCGAATAAACAATTTGTCTCTTAACTCCTCCTTTCATAATGACTCATCCCCTTCTCAGCTAAGCACCACATTGCATTTCATAACAAAACTGTAGACATGCTATAGTTTGAGCAGATAGGCGCTCAGATTTTTTAAAGCGGACCGAGGAGTAAAACAACCATAGACAGTTAAATGCTCACATTTGAAGCGACCTCGTGTTTTCATTAAGTGTGTCTGTTCCGTCAATAGAACGACAGTGCTAAAATTCCTATTACGATGGCTTCCAAAAAAAAAGCAGAAATCCTCTTATATGAAGTGTTAACATAAAATGCTTTGATTGAACAAACAGTAGGCTTATTAAAGATGCTTGACAAGGGTGCTTCAGTTAAGAGACTTTGTGATGAATATACCCTAGGCCAGGGATGGCAAATCATTTAATATGATTATGGCAAGCAAGGCTCCTAAAACTAAATTTTATGGAGGTTTCGATTGGCATCAGCTGTGAGCCAGAAAAATTTAGGAACCAGTTATATTTTGAATTGAATAAAAAATTGGGATTGTCACCTGGAAGCAATAGTGAAAGGCAAAGGAGACTTGATCTCAAACGAATGCAGAGATGTATTAAAAATGCATCTACATGTTTTAAGAGAAGAAGACTGTTTCTAAAAAGACAGACAACATCAAGAGTCTGCTAGAAAAGCAAAGGAAGGCATTACCTATTCAAAAGATATAGGACTGGTTCCAGCAGGGGAATGTTTAACCACTACAGTTGCTGAGGGACCATATGAACTTGTTTACTTTGATATGGAAACATCTGGATTTGGTAGGAATGCAGAAATTTGCCAGATTGCTGCAAAATACAATGAAAAAATATTTTCAGAATACGTTCTATCTGTAAATGGGTTGTCCTCCTATGCTTCAAAGGTAAATGGGCTTGTGCGGTCAGGTAATATTTTATATAAAGGCAACTTACCTGTTCAAACATTACGTTTACATCAGTGTTTATTGAAATTCTTAGACTTTCTTGAGGGAGTAGGCAAATCTGTCATTTTGGTTGGGCATAACATTTTAAAATTTGATTGGACATGAATAATGGTACCTTGAATGACAGATTTTTTGTTAGTGTCAAGGGATTACTAGATATCCTTCCTTTGATGAAATCATTGATTCCAGGCAGAAAATCTTATAAATTAATTGAATTAGCCCAGGAATATTTGACTGAGGAAGAGCGCCTTGGTGCTCATGATGCCTTGTGTGATATCAAGATGTTGGAGGGGATTGTTGAAAAGTTGAGTTAGTTCAGAAATCATGAGTAAAAGATCAATTAATTTAGAAGCATAAAAACGTAGGAAAATAAGACAAAGAAATAACCATGACAATGCATTAACATTGAAGCCTTGTGTTGGTGTTGTATCCACTAGGATAATTAACAAGTTGGCAGCATGTGGGTTGAATCTTCCCACTCTAATAGAGACATACAAGACTTGTGGAGGAGAAGGTGTAGAGGCACTAGAATCTGAAGATGTTAATGGGAGACCGAAGGTAACCAAAAATAAAAGGATAATTTCGTCATTGTTAGGATTCTTGAGTGCATATGAAGGTTTATTAAATGTGAGAAGTATATGACCTGTTATTGCTACACAATTATTGTATTTTATGAGCTATGGAAATAAAATTATTAGTTATTACCCACTGCATTTTATTTTAATAAACCAAATGATATGTCTTTGATCACTACTTGTTAAAAATAAGTAAGGGATATAAATTATTTTTTATGTAATTAAATATTATCTTAAATGTCTGCTATATCTTTCTGTACTGAATAGAAATACCTTTGTTTTTAAAGGACTGTAAACCATAACCTGATATATCAAGGAGATATCCCCAAAATTAATGCAAGCAGAATTATAAAAAAATTGTATTCTGCTTCTTTAAACTATTCTTTATCGATGCCACTAAAAAAACGTCACCGGACTTGTTTTCATAACATATTATAAAAAGCAGTATCAAAAACTTGTTTTACTTGATATCACAGCCTTGAAGGAAGTAGACATTACAATTTTCCCTTGCTTCTAAATGCTTTAAGTAACATTAAAAAATTAAACAGGATATTATCACTTACAAAGGTGTTTGCTGGGTTAGTGATTTTTCCAAAATCGGGAATATATATTTTGGCGACGTTTTCCTCGCCACAACATATTCGTAAACATTTCTTCATGTTAGAAAGGAATGCATATTTTACCAAACAGGACATTTAAGCATACTGTTTAATAATTTGAAATGTATAGGACAAGGACAGGAATACAGGTCTTCCGTAAAATACAGGGCCAACGGTAATCATGATGATAGTCTTTCAGAAAACCCATCCAATATGTTACTAACTGTAAATATTGTGTAGCTCGCTTCCCTGTTCCCTACACAGCAGACAAGAACAACGATGTTGCCACGTTTCTAAGACCAAGTGGCGCCAGTGTAGAGTAACTACTGAAAAATCATATATTTTCTTGAAGAAAAACATTAATTTCTCCTCAATCACTTCCGTAAGGTATGCTTTTCTTTACATTTTTAGATAGAGGAAATATCACAGTGTATTACGCAAGATTTTGAAGAAAATGGCATTTATTTTAGAGCTGAAAAGAGATACTTTCCCCTTCCAATCTGCTTCTCTCCGCCATACTCGTATATGAAAACATAGCAATCCGCCAGAATTTCAATTGAATTTTTTGAAAAAATAAGTCCGGTGACACATTGTTTCTTTTAGTGGAGTCGATAAAGAATAGTTTTAAGAAGCAGTATACATATATTTATTAAAATGACATTTACATTAATTTCGGGGGTACCTCCTTAAGGTACGGTATGTTTCCTTTATTCTATGATACGTCTATGAAAGTCATAATTTTAGTTCGCCAAAAAAATGACGACCGCTACGGTAGGGATCAGTGACCATATGGCTGGAAAATTACGTACAGCAGAATGATCGGTGATCGCTCCCGGAGCGATTTCTGCCGAATATGACGACAAAAACAGTTAAGTGTTTAACAAAAGAGGACTATCGAGGAGATTTCTGCTAGTACCGATATAAAGAGATCACCCAATAAATTCGTCACGTAGGAGTGTGAAGATGCTTAACTTGAGTGTAGCATTTTTGAGAAATAGGAATTGGTGATTTAAAAAACCCTTTGTCGGCTCAAATTTTTTTCCCTAGAGCTGGCCCAAAAACCGGGGGGCGCGGGATACACGGGGGCGCGGCTTACGCGAGCAAATACGGTAAAACTTGCAATTTGACGATAATGAGAGCGATCAGGTAATTGAAAAATCCTTCCTATATGGTGACGTCAATCAGCCTTGCAAATAAATATTCGCAACCCGAGTAGTTTAGTCTTACAATGGATAGAAACACTTACTGACTCGAATGAAATTCATCGTTATTGAATCTTTGCACACTTGTTTGTACCCACCAAATTTTTAGTGCCCGAAAATAGCCTCCCCCCTCAACTTTTGCACTTCATTTTTGGCCAAAAACAGGGGGCTATATTCGGTCAAATACGGTATCTGTATATATGTATCATAAGACAATCACATAATTCAGCTGTGAATTAATTCAAAAGATGAATACAAACACATTTTGCAGCTGAAATAAATAGAACAAGCCCTTTAAATATTACTTGCCTCTGATAAAAATAGCCACAACTGGGTTGTAAAACAATACATGCATTTAGATAAGAACAGCCATCATCAGTGGCAAGATGCCACCGATAACAACTGCTCTGTAGCCAAAATGCATGTATTAATTTTTGCACAACCCAGCTGTGGCTATTTTCATCAGAGGCAAGTAATATCTTAAGGGCTTGTTCTAGAAAACTTAAAAAAAGAAACATTTCACATTATCAATGGTCTAATGCTAATTAATAATGTCCCTTATTGTTGAAGCAACACGTTAAATAAAATGAATGCATGCAAATGGTTCTAAATAGGAGCAATGTTCACATAAACAACGAAAAGATAATGCAGTATTGAATCTCACAAAGCAATGATTAATTAGAATTACTTAAAAGCACGAATAACATTTTTATAAACTATATTCAAAGTCAGAAATAAACTGAAAAATTAAAATTTTGAGGCATGCCTATTTCAAATGTTAATAAAATTAAACATCTTTATATTTGCCAAATTAATTTTCTTCATATAAATGCAAGTATCTCTATTAGATGTTTTACCTTTTTTGAAAAGATTAATTGCATAACAGAAACTCAAAAAATACATATACTTCTCGTAGCAACTTAATTTTTATGGCAGAACTAAATATATTTTGTCTTTAATAATTAAAAATACAACCGATTAATCGAGGTGAGATTATATTTACAACATCAAAGGCATATTTGCTTTTATGTAAAGTTCAGATTGTAAGCTATTATTTGTAGAATGTAACTGATTTAATAAAAGAAAACACTATTTATGACTAAAGTTTCAGCCTTATATATACAGGAAGAGCATAAAATTTAACAATTTGAGGTTAATTTATGTAACATTTGAGTAGTAATTGCATTGCATGACTCAACTCTGATTATCATTAACAAATTACATTGCTACTACTCAATAGCTTTACAGCTTCATGGCTAATTTGTTTCAAAATAAAAATTAGTAAAACAAATCATTAAAAATTTATGTAGCAATACATTAACGTTACAGAATATTTATTAAAAACTGATATTTGAAGAATTTTCAGATTGTAATTTATGAAATTATTGAGTACACAATGAAACGTTAGTACGTACTTCATTAAATATTTGTATGCAATTGAGTTATTTATGATAAAAATTCAAAGAATTCCTTCTCAGTAAGACTCAGAATAAGTCAAAATCTCATATGGAATATACCAAAATCATTGTTATGATAATTTAATGAAAATATTTCGTACAATAGCCATCAAATGGTTAATTACTCTCAAATACAACTCAACCAACAAGAGACAACGTTAACATTTGCATTAGAGACCAAATTATGAATCAAAACAACTACAAAATTTAGAATCAAAATCCTATAATTATTATATCAAATAGAATTGAATGAGCTTCCCACAATATATATACAGTACAACCTCGTAAATCAGGCATTCAAAAATCTGGTACTTTTTCTAAATTTTTCTGCAGGCAGTCGACTGTACAGGAGCAGGTGTCGCATTTATACATTATTTTCCATAAATCACCAATTTTTCCTGGATTTCTCCTATTTGCTAGATTGTATGTCATTGTTACTGTTTTCAAGGCGTAAAATCATTCATTTTGCGAGACATTCAATAGGGGTTCGCATTTTGGTTTAATGTTGGGGGTTATCGCTCTGTGGACTTTAGGGATCCGAGCTATTCCGCTACCTAAAATTGCAAACGCAACAAATTAAGCAAACTTGAGAACCATCGTCAATGCATCGAAAGATTATGGTACTGTATCGAGTAAACAATTTGTCTCTTAACTCCTCCTTTCATAATGACTCATCCCCTTCTCAGCTAAGCACCACATTGCATTTCATAACAAAACTGTAGACATGCTATAGTTTGAGCAGATAGGCGCTCAGATTTTTTAAAGCGGACCGAGGAGTAAAACAACCATAGACAGTTAAATGCTCACATTTGAAGCGACCTCGTGTTTTCATTAAGTGTGTCTGTTCCGTCAATAGAACGACAGTGCTAAAATTCCTATTACGATGGCTTCCAAAAAAAAAGCAGAAATCCTCTTATATGAAGTGTTAACATAAAATGCTTTGATTGAACAAACAGTAGGCTTATTAAAGATGCTTGACAAGGGTGCTTCAGTTAAGAGACTTTGTGATGAATATACCCTAGGCCAGGGATGGCAAATCATTTAATATGATTATGGCAAGCAAGGCTCCTAAAACTAAATTTTATGGAGGTTTCGATTGGCATCAGCTGTGAGCCAGAAAAATTTAGGAACCAGTTATATTTTGAATTGAATAAAAAATTGGGATTGTCACCTGGAAGCAATAGTGAAAGGCAAAGGAGACTTGATCTCAAACGAATGCAGAGATGTATTAAAAATGCATCTACATGTTTTAAGAGAAGAAGACTGTTTCTAAAAAGACAGACAACATCAAGAGTCTGCTAGAAAAGCAAAGGAAGGCATTACCTATTCAAAAGATATAGGACTGGTTCCAGCAGGGGAATGTTTAACCACTACAGTTGCTGAGGGACCATATGAACTTGTTTACTTTGATATGGAAACATCTGGATTTGGTAGGAATGCAGAAATTTGCCAGATTGCTGCAAAATACAATGAAAAAATATTTTCAGAATACGTCCTACCTGTAAATGGGTTGTCCTCCTATGCTTCAAAGGTAAATGGGCTTGTGCGGTCAGGTAATATTTTATATAAAGGCAACTTACCTGTTCAAACATTACGTTTACATCAGTGTTTATTGAAATTCTTAGACTTTCTTGAGGGAGTAGGCAAATCTGTCATTTTGGTTGGGCATAACATTTTAAAATTTGATTGGACATGAATAATGGTACCTTGAATGACAGATTTTTTGTTAGTGTCAAGGGATTACTAGATATCCTTCCTTTGATGAAATCATTGATTCCAGGCAGAAAATCTTATAAATTAATTGAATTAGCCCAGGAATATTTGACTGAGGAAGAGCGCCTTGGTGCTCATGATGCCTTGTGTGATATCAAGATGTTGGAGGGGATTGTTGAAAAGTTGAGTTAGTTCAGAAATCATGAGTAAAAGATCAATTAATTTAGAAGCATAAAAACGTAGGAAAATAAGACAAAGAAATAACCATGACAATGCATTAACATTGAAGCCTTGTGTTGGTGTTGTATCCACTAGGATAATTAACAAGTTGGCAGCATGTGGGTTGAATCTTCCCACTCTAATAGAGACATACAAGACTTGTGGAGGAGAAGGTGTAGAGGCACTAGAATCTGAAGATGTTAATGGGAGACCGAAGGTAACCAAAAATAAAAGGATAATTTCGTCATTGTTAGGATTCTTGAGTGCATATGAAGGTTTATTAAATGTGAGAAGTATATGACCTGTTATTGCTACACAATTATTGTATTTTATGAGCTATGGAAATAAAATTATTAGTTATTACCCACTGCATTTTATTTTAATAAACCAAATGATATGTCTTTGATCACTACTTGTTAAAAATAAGTAAGGGATATAAATTATTTTTTATGTAATTAAATATTATCTTAAATGTCTGCTATATCTTTCTGTACTGAATAGAAATACCTTTGTTTTTAAAGGACTGTAAACCATAACCTGATATATCAAGGAGATATCCCCAAAATTAATGCAAGCAGAATTATAAAAAAATTGTATTCTGCTTCTTTAAACTATTCTTTATCGATGCCACTAAAAAAACGTCACCGGACTTGTTTTCATAACATATTATAAAAAGCAGTATCAAAAACTTGTTTTACTTGATATCACAGCCTTGAAGGAAGTAGACATTACAATTTTCCCTTGCTTCTAAATGCTTTAAGTAACATTAAAAAATTAAACAGGATATTATCACTTACAAAGGTGTTTGCTGGGTTAGTGATTTTTCCAAAATCGGGAATATATATTTTGGCGACGTTTTCCTCGCCACAACATATTCGTAAACATTTCTTCATGTTAGAAAGGAATGCATATTTTACCAAACAGGACATTTAAGCATACTGTTTAATAATTTGAAATGTATAGGACAAGGACAGGAATACAGGTCTTCCGTAAAATACAGGGCCAACGGTAATCATGATGATAGTCTTTCAGAAAACCCATCCAATATGTTACTAACTGTAAATATTGTGTAGCTCGCTTCCCTGTTCCCTACACAGCAGACAAGAACAACGATATTGCCACGTTTCTAAGACCAAGTGGCGCCAGTGTAGAGTAACTACTGAAAAATCATATATTTTCTTGAAGAAAAACATTAATTTCTCCTCAATCACTTCCGTAAGGTATGCTTTTCTTTACATTTTTAGATAGAGGAAATATCACAGTGTATTACGCAAGATTTTGAAGAAAATGGCATTTATTTTAGAGCTGAAAAGAGATACTTTCCCCTTCCAATCTGCTTCTCTCCGCCATACTCGTATATGAAAACATAGCAATCCGCCAGAATTTCAATTGAATTTTTTGAAAAAATAAGTCCGGTGACACATTGTTTCTTTTAGTGGAGTCGATAAAGAATAGTTTTAAGAAGCAGTATACATATATTTATTAAAATGACATTTACATTAATTTCGGGGGTACCTCCTTAAGGTACGGTATGTTTCCTTTATTCTATGATACGTCTATGAAAGTCATAATTTTAGTTCGCCAAAAAAATGACGACCGCTACGGTAGGGATCAGTGACCATATGGCTGGAAAATTACGTACAGCAGAATGATCGGTGATCGCTCCCGGAGCGATTTCTGCCGAATATGACGACAAAATCAGGTAAGTGTTTAACAAAAGAGGACTATCGAGGAGATTTCTGCTAGTACCGATATAAAGAGATCACCCAATAAATTCGTCACATAGGAGTGTGAAGATGCTTAACTTGAGCGTAGCATTTTTGAGAAATAGGAATTGGTGATTTAAAAAACCCTTTTTCGGCTCAAATTTTTTTCCCTAGAGCTGGCCCAAAAACCGGGGGGCGCGGGATACACGGGGGCGCGGCTTACACGAGTAAATACGGTAAAACAAGCAATTTGACGATAATGAGAGCGATCAGGTAATTGAAAAATCCTTCCTATATGGTGACGTCAATCAGCCTTGCAAATAAATATTCGCAACCCGAGTTGTTTAGTCTTACAATGGATAGAAACTCTTACTGACTCGAATGAAATTCATCGTTATTGAATCTTTGCACACTTGTTTGTACCCACCAAATTTTTAGTGCCCGAAAATAGCCTCCCCCCTCAACTTTTGCACTTCATTTTTGGCCAAAAACAGGGGGCTATATTCGGTCAAATACGGTATCTGTATATATGTATCACAAGACAATCACATAATTCAGCTGTGAATTGATTCAAAAGATGAATACAAACACATTTTGCAGCTGAAATAAATTGAACAAGCCCTTTAAATATTACTTGCCTCTGATAAAAATAGCCACAACTGGGTTGTAAAACAATACATGCATTTAGATAAGAACAGCCATCATCAGTGGCAAGATGCCACCGATAACAACTGCTCTGTAGGTAAAATGCATGTATTAATTTCTGCACAACCCAGTTGTGGCTATATTCATCAGAGGCAAGTAATATCTTAAGGGCTTGTTCAAGAAAAACTTAAAAAAAGAAACATTTCAATGGTCTAATGCTCATTAATAATGTCCCTTATTGTTGAAGCAACACGTTAAATAAAATGAATGCATGCAAATGGTTCTAAATAGGAGCAATGTTCACATAAACAACGAAAAGATAATGCAGTATTGAATCTCACAAAGCAATGATTAATTAGAATTACTTAAAAGCACGAATAACATTTTTATAAACTATATTCAAAGTCAGAAATAAACTGAAAAATTAAAATTTTGAGGCATGCCTATTTCAAATGTTAATGAAATTAAACATCTTTATATATGCCAAATTAATTTTCTTCGTATAAATGCAAGTATCTCTATTAGATGTTTTACCTTTTTTGAAAAGATTAATTGCATAACAGAAACTCAAAAAATACATATACTTCTCGTAGCAACTTAATTTTTATGGCAGAACTAAATATATTTTGTCTTTAATAATTAAAAATACAACCGATTAATCGAGGTGAGATTATATTTACAACATCAAAAGCATATTTGCTTTTATGTAAAGTTCAGATTGTAAGCTATTATTTGTAGAATGTAACTGATTTAATAAAAGAAAACACTATTTATGACTAAAGTTTCAGCCTTATATATACAGGAAGAGCATAAAATTTAACAATTTGAGGTTAATTTATGTAACATTTGAGTAGTAATTGTATTGCATGACTCAACTCTGATTATCATTAACAAATTACATTGCTACTACTCAATAGCTTTACAACTTCATGGCTAATTTGTTTCAAAATAAAAATTAGTAAAACAAATCATTAAAAATTTATGTAGCAATACATTAACGTTACAGAATATTTATTAAAAACTGATATTTGAAGAATTTTCAGATTGTAATTTATGAAATTATTGAGTACACAATGAAACGTTAGTACGTACTTCATTAAATATTTGTATGCAATTGAGTTATTTATGATAAAAATTCAAAGAATTCCTTCTCAGTAAGACTCAGAATAAGTCAAAATCTCATATGGAATATACCAAAATCATTGTTATGATAATTTAATGAAAATATTTCGTACAATAGCCATGAAATGGTTAATTACTCTCAAATACAACTCAACCAACAAGAGACAACGTTAACATTTGCATTAGAGACCAAATTATGAATCAAAACAACTACAAAATTTAGAATCAAAATCCTATAATTATTATATCAAATAGAATTGAATGAGCTTCCCACAATATATATACAGTACAACCTCGTAAATCAGGCATTCAAAAATCTGGTACTTTTTCTAAATTTTTCTGCAGGCAGTCGACTGTACAGGAGCAGGTGTCGCATTTATACATTATTTTCCATAAATCACCAATTTTTCCTGGATTTCTCCTATTTGCTAGATTGTATGTCATTGTTACTGTTTTCAAGGCGTAAAATCATTCATTTTGCGAGACATTCAATAGGGGTTCGCATTTTGGTTTAATGTTGGGGGTTATCGCTCTGTGGACTTTAGGGATCCGAGCTATTCCGCTACCTAAAATTGCAAACGCAACAAATTAAGCAAACTTGAGAACCATCGTCAATGCATCGAAAGATTATGGTACTGTATCGAGTAAACAATTTGTCTCTTAACTCCTCCTTTCATAATGACTCATCCCCTTCTCAGCTAAGCACCACATTGCATTTCATAACAAAACTGTAGACATGCTATAGTTTGAGCAGATAGGCGCTCAGATTTTTTAAAGCGGACCGAGGAGTAAAACAACCATAGACAGTTAAATGCTCACATTTGAAGCGACCTCGTGTTTTCATTAAGTGTGTCTGTTCCGTCAATAGAACGACAGTGCTAAAATTCCTATTACGATGGCTTCCAAAAAAAAAGCAGAAATCCTCTTATATGAAGTGTTAACATAAAATGCTTTGATTGAACAAACAGTAGGCTTATTAAAGATGCTTGACAAGGGTGCTTCAGTTAAGAGACTTTGTGATGAATATACCCTAGGCCAGGGATGGCAAATCATTTAATATGATTATGGCAAGCAAGGCTCCTAAAACTAAATTTTATGGAGGTTTCGATTGGCATCAGCTGTGAGCCAGAAAAATTTAGGAACCAGTTATATTTTGAATTGAATAAAAAATTGGGATTGTCACCTGGAAGCAATAGTGAAAGGCAAAGGAGACTTGATCTCAAACGAATGCAGAGATGTATTAAAAATGCATCTACATGTTTTAAGAGAAGAAGACTGTTTCTAAAAAGACAGACAACATCAAGAGTCTGCTAGAAAAGCAAAGGAAGGCATTACCTATTCAAAAGATATAGGACTGGTTCCAGCAGGGGAATGTTTAACCACTACAGTTGCTGAGGGACCATATGAACTTGTTTACTTTGATATGGAAACATCTGGATTTGGTAGGAATGCAGAAATTTGCCAGATTGCTGCAAAATACAATGAAAAAATATTTTCAGAATACGTTCTACCTGTAAATGGGTTGTCCTCCTATGCTTCAAAGGTAAATGGGCTTGTGCGGTCAGGTAATATTTTATATAAAGGCAACTTACCTGTTCAAACATTACGTTTACATCAGTGTTTATTGAAATTCTTAGACTTTCTTGAGGGAGTAGGCAAATCTGTCATTTTGGTTGGGCATAACATTTTAAAATTTGATTGGACATGAATAATGGTAACTTGAATGACAGATTTTTTGTTAGTGTCAAGGGATTACTAGATATCCTTCCTTTGATGAAATCATTGATTCCAGGCAGAAAATCTTATAAATTAATTGAATTAGCCCAGGAATATTTGACTGAGGAAGAGCGCCTTGGTGCTCATGATGCCTTGTGTGATATCAAGATGTTGGAGGGGATTGTTGAAAAGTTGAGTTAGTTCAGAAATCATGAGTAAAAGATCAATTAATTTAGAAGCATAAAAACGTAGGAAAATAAGACAAAGAAATAACCATGACAATGCATTAACATTGAAGCCTTGTGTTGGTGTTGTATCCACTAGGATAATTAACAAGTTGGCAGGATGTGGGTTGAATCTTCCCACTCTAATAGAGACATACAAGACTTGTGGAGGAGAAGATGTAGAGGCACTAGAATCTGAAGATGTTAATGGGAGACCGAAGGTAACCAAAAATAAAAGGATAATTTCGTCATTGTTAGGATTCTTGAGTGCATATGAAGGTTTATTAAATGTGAGAAGTATATGACCTGTTATTGCTACACAATTATTGTATTTTATGAGCTATGGAAATAAAATTATTAGTTATTACCCACTGCATTTTATTTTAATAAACCAAATGATATGTCTTTGATCACTACTTGTTAAAAATAAGTAAGGGATATAAATTATTTTTTATGTAATTAAATATTATCTTAAATGTCTGCTATATCTTTCTGTACTGAATAGAAATACCTTTGTTTTTAAAGGACTGTAAACCATAACCTGATATATCAAGGAGATATCCCCAAAATTAATGCAAGCAGAATTATAAAAAAATTGTATTCTGCTTCTTTAAACTATTCTTTATCGATGCCACTAAAAAAACGTCACCGGACTTGTTTTCATAACATATTATAAAAAGCAGTATCAAAAACTTGTTTTACTTGATATCACAGCCTTGAAGGAAGTAGACATTACAATTTTCCCTTGCTTCTAAATGCTTTAAGTAACATTAAAAAATTAAACAGGATATTATCACTTACAAAGGTGTTTGCTGGGTTAGTGATTTTTCCAAAATCGGGAATATATATTTTGGCGACGTTTTCCTCGCCACAACATATTCGTAAACATTTCTTCATGTTAGAAAGGAATGCATATTTTACCAAACAGGACATTTAAGCATACTGTTTAATAATTTGAAATGTATAGGACAAGGACAGGAATACAGGTCTTCCGTAAAATACAGGGCCAACGGTAATCATGATGATAGTCTTTCAGAAAACCCATCCAATATGTTACTAACTGTAAATATTGTGTAGCTCGCTTCCCTGTTCCCTACACAGCAGACAAGAACAACGATGTTGCCACGTTTCTAAGACCAAGTGGCGCCAGTGTAGAGTAACTACTGAAAAATCATATATTTTCTTGAAGAAAAAAATTAATTTCTCCTCAATCACTTCCGTAAGGTATGCTTTTCTTTACATTTTTAGATAGAGGAAATATCACAGTGTATTACGCAAGATTTTGAAGAAAATGGCATTTATTTTAGAGCTGAAAAGAGATACTTTCCCCTTCCAATCTGCTTCTCTCCGCCATACTCGTATATGAAAACATAGCAATCCGCCAGAATTTCAATTGAATTTTCTGAAAAAATAAGTCCGGTGACACATTGTTTCTTTTAGTGGAGTCGATAAAGAATAGTTTTAAGAAGCAGTATACATATATTTATTAAAATGACATTTACATTAATTTCGGGGGTACCTCCTTAAGGTACGGTATGTTTCCTTTATTCTATGATACGTCTATGAAAGTCATAATTTTAGTTCGCCAAAAAAATGACGACCGCTACGGTAGGGATCAGTGACCATATGGCTGGAAAATTACGTACAGCAGAATGATCGGTGATCGCTCCCGGAGCGATTTCTGCCGAATATGACGACAAAAACAGTTAAGTGTTTAACAAAAGAGGACTATCGAGGAGATTTCTGCTAGTACCGATATAAAGAGATCACCCAATAAATTCGTCACGTAGGAGTGTGAAGATGCTTAACTTGAGTGTAGCATTTTTGAGAAATAGGAATTGGTGATTTAAAAAACCCTTTGTCGGCTCAAATTTTTTTCCCTAGAGCTGGCCCAAAAACCGGGGGGCGCGGGATACACGGGGGCGCGGCTTACGCGAGCAAATACGGTAAAACTTGCAATTTGACGATAATGAGAGCGATCAGGTAATTGAAAAATCCTTCCTATATGGTGACGTCAATCAGCCTTGCAAATAAATATTCGCAACCCGAGTAGTTTAGTCTTACAATGGATAGAAACACTTACTGACTCGAATGAAATTCATCGTTATTGAATCTTTGCACACTTGTTTGTACCCACCAAATTTTTAGTGCCCGAAAATAGCCTCCCCCCTCAACTTTTGCACTTCATTTTTGGCCAAAAACAGGGGGCTATATTCGGTCAAATACGGTATCTGTATATATGTATCATAAGACAATCACATAATTCAGCTGTGAATTAATTCAAAAGATGAATACAAACACATTTTGCAGCTGAAATAAATAGAACAAGCCCTTTAAATATTACTTGCCTCTGATAAAAATAGCCACAACTGGGTTGTAAAACAATACATGCATTTAGATAAGAACAGCCATCATCAGTGGCAAGATGCCACCGATAACAACTGCTCTGTAGCCAAAATGCATGTATTAATTTTTGCACAACCCAGCTGTGGCTATTTTCATCAGAGGCAAGTAATATCTTAAGGGCTTGTTCTAGAAAACTTAAAAAAAGAAACATTTCACATTATCAATGGTCTAATGCTAATTAATAATGTCCCTTATTGTTGAAGCAACACGTTAAATAAAATGAATGCATGCAAATGGTTCTAAATAGGAGCAATGTTCACATAAACAACGAAAAGATAATGCAGTATTGAATCTCACAAAGCAATGATTAATTAGAATTACTTAAAAGCACGAATAACATTTTTATAAACTATATTCAAAGTCAGAAATAAACTGAAAAATTAAAATTTTGAGGCATGCCTATTTCAAATGTTAATAAAATTAAACATCTTTATATTTGCCAAATTAATTTTCTTCATATAAATGCAAGTATCTCTATTAGATGTTTTACCTTTTTTGAAAAGATTAATTGCATAACAGAAACTCAAAAAATACATATACTTCTCGTAGCAACTTAATTTTTATGGCAGAACTAAATATATTTTGTCTTTAATAATTAAAAATACAACCGATTAATCGAGGTGAGATTATATTTACAACATCAAAGGCATATTTGCTTTTATGTAAAGTTCAGATTGTAAGCTATTATTTGTAGAATGTAACTGATTTAATAAAAGAAAACACTATTTATGACTAAAGTTTCAGCCTTATATATACAGGAAGAGCATAAAATTTAACAATTTGAGGTTAATTTATGTAACATTTGAGTAGTAATTGTATTGCATGACTCAACTCTGATTATCATTAACAAATTACATTGCTCCTACTCAATAGCTTTACAATTTCATGGCTAATTTGTTTCAAAATAAAAATTAGTAAAACAAATCATTAAAAATTTATGTAGCAATACATTAACGTTACAGAATATTTATTAAAAACTGATATTTGAAGAATTTTCAGATTGTAATTTATGAAATTATTGAGTACACAATGAAACGTTAGTACGTACTTCATTAAATATTTGTATGCAATTGAGTTATTTATGATAAAAATTCAAAGAATTCCTTCTCAGTAAGACTCAGAATAAGTCAAAATCTCATATGGAATATACCAAAATCATTGTTATGATAATTTAATGAAAATATTTCGTACAATAGCCATGAAATGGTTAATTACTCTCAAATACAACTCAACCAACAAGAGACAACGTTAACATTTGCATTAGAGACCAAATTATGAATCAAAACAACTACAAAATTTAAAATCAAAATCCTATAATTATTATATCAAATAGAATTGAATGAGCTTCCCACAATATATATACAGTACAACCTCGTAAATCAGGCATTCAAAAATCTGGTACTTTTTCTAAATTTTTCTGCAGGCAGTCGACTGTACAGGAGCAGGTGTCGCATTTATACATTATTTTCCATAAATCACCAATTTTTCCTGGATTTCTCCTATTTGCTAGATTGTATGTCATTGTTACTGTTTTCAAGGCGTAAAATCATTCATTTTGCAAGACATTCAATAGGGGTTCGCATTTTGGTTTAATGTTGGGGGTTTTCGCTCTGTGGACTTTAGCGATCTGAGTTATTCCGCTACCTAAAATTGTAAACGCAACAAATTAAGCAAACTTGAGAACCATCGTCAATGCATCGAAAGATTATGGCACTGTATCGAGTAAACAATTTGTCTCTTAACTCCTCCTTTCATAATGACTCATCCCCTTCTCAGCTAAGCACCACATTGCATTTCATAACAAAACTGTAGACATGCTATAGTTTGAGCAGATAGGCGCTCAGATTTTTTAAAGCGGACCGAGGAGTAAAACAACCATAGACAGTTAAATGCTCACATTTGAAGCGACCTCGTGTTTTCATTAAGTGTGTCTGTTCCGTCAATAGAACGACAGTGCTAAAATTCCTATTACGATGGCTTCCAAAAAAAAAGCAGAAATCCTCTTATATGAAGTGTTAACATAAAATGCTTTGATTGAACAAACAGTAGGCTTATTAAAGATGCTTGACAAGGGTGCTTCAGTTAAGAGACTTTGTGATGAATATACCCTAGGCCAGGGATGGCAAATCATTTAATATGATTATGGCAAGCAAGGCTCCTAAAACTAAATTTTATGGAGGTTTCGATTGGCATCAGCTGTGAGCCAGAAAAATTTAGGAACCAGTTATATTTTGAATTGAATAAAAAATTGGGATTGTCACCTGGAAGCAATAGTGAAAGGCAAAGGAGACTTGATCTCAAACGAATGCAGAGATGTATTAAAAATGCATCTACATGTTTTAAGAGAAGAAGACTGTTTCTAAAAAGACAGACAACATCAAGAGTCTGCTAGAAAAGCAAAGGAAGGCATTACCTATTCAAAAGATATAGGACTGGTTCCAGCAGGGGAATGTTTAACCACTACAGTTGCTGAGGGACCATATGAACTTGTTTACTTTGATATGGAAACATCTGGATTTGGTAGGAATGCAGAAATTTGCCAGATTGCTGCAAAATACAATGAAAAAATATTTTCAGAATATGTCCTACCTGTAAATGGGTTGTCCTCCTATGCTTCAAAGGTAAATGGGCTTGTGCGGTCAGGTAATATTTTATATAAAGGCAACTTACCTGTTCAAACATTACGTTTACATCAGTGTTTATTGAAATTCTTAGACTTTCTTGAGGGAGTAGGCAAATCTGTCATTTTGGTTGGGCATAACATTTTAAAATTTGATTGGACATGAATAATGGTACCTTGAATGACAGATTTTTTGTTAGTGTCAAGGGATTACTAGATATCCTTCCTTTGATGAAATCATTGATTCCAGGCAGAAAATCTTATAAATTAATTGAATTAGCCCAGGAATATTTGACTGAGGAAGAGCGCCTTGGTGCTCATGATGCCTTGTGTGATATCAAGATGTTGGAGGGGATTGTTGAAAAGTTGAGTTAGTTCAGAAATCATGAGTAAAAGATCAATTAATTTAGAAGCATAAAAACGTAGGAAAATAAGACAAAGAAATAACCATGACAATGCATTAACATTGAAGCCTTGTGTTGGTGTTGTATCCACTAGGATAATTAACAAGTTGGCAGCATGTGGGTTGAATCTTCCCACTCTAATAGAGACATACAAGACTTGTGGAGGAGAAGGTGTAGAGGCACTAGAATCTGAAGATGTTAATGGGAGACCGAAGGTAACCAAAAATAAAAGGATAATTTCGTCATTGTTAGGATTCTTGAGTGCATATGAAGGTTTATTAAATGTGAGAAGTATATGACCTGTTATTGCTACACAATTATTGTATTTTATGAGCTATGGAAATAAAATTATTAGTTATTACCCACTGCATTTTATTTTAATAAACCAAATGATATGTCTTTGATCACTACTTGTTAAAAATAAGTAAGGGATATAAATTATTTTTTATGTAATTAAATATTATCTTAAATGTCTGCTATATCTTTCTGTACTGAATAGAAATACCTTTGTTTTTAAAGGACTGTAAACCATAACCTGATATATCAAGGAGATATCCCCAAAATTAATGCAAGCAGAATTATAAAAAAATTGTATTCTGCTTCTTTAAACTATTCTTTATCGATGCCACTAAAAAAACGTCACCGGACTTGTTTTCATAACATATTATAAAAAGCAGTATCAAAAACTTGTTTTACTTGATATCACAGCCTTGAAGGAAGTAGACATTACAATTTTCCCTTGCTTCTAAATGCTTTAAGTAACATTAAAAAATTAAACAGGATATTATCACTTACAAAGGTGTTTGCTGGGTTAGTGATTTTTCCAAAATCGGGAATATATATTTTGGCGACGTTTTCCTCGCCACAACATATTCGTAAACATTTCTTCATGTTAGAAAGGAATGCATATTTTACCAAACAGGACATTTAAGCATACTGTTTAATAATTTGAAATGTATAGGACAAGGACAGGAATACAGGTCTTCCGTAAAATACAGGGCCAACGGTAATCATGATGATAGTCTTTCAGAAAACCCATCCAATATGTTACTAACTGTAAATATTGTGTAGCTCGCTTCCCTGTTCCCTACACAGCAGACAAGAACAACGATGTTGCCACGTTTCTAAGACCAAGTGGCGCCAGTGTAGAGTAACTACTGAAAAATCATATATTTTCTTGAAGAAAAACATTAATTTCTCCTCAATCACTTCCGTAAGGTATGCTTTTCTTTACATTTTTAGATAGAGGAAATATCACAGTGTATTACGCAAGATTTTGAAGAAAATGGCATTTATTTTAGAGCTGAAAAGAGATACTTTCCCCTTCCAATCTGCTTCTCTCCGCCATACTCGTATATGAAAACATAGCAATCCGCCAGAATTTCAATTGAATTTTCTGAAAAAATAAGTCCGGTGACACATTGTTTCTTTTAGTGGAGTCGATAAAGAATAGTTTTAAGAAGCAGTATACATATATTTATTAAAATGACATTTACATTAATTTCGGGGGTACCTCCTTAAGGTACGGTATGTTTCCTTTATTCTATGATACGTCTATGAAAGTCATAATTTTAGTTCGCCAAAAAAATGACGACCGCTACGGTAGGGATCAGTGACCATATGGCTGGAAAATTACGTACAGCAGAATGATCGGTGATCGCTCCCGGAGCGATTTCTGCCGAATATGACGACAAAAACAGTTAAGTGTTTAACAAAAGAGGACTATCGAGGAGATTTCTGCTAGTACCGATATAAAGAGATCACCCAATAAATTCGTCACGTAGGAGTGTGAAGATGCTTAACTTGAGTGTAGCATTTTTGAGAAATAGGAATTGGTGATTTAAAAAACCCTTTGTCGGCTCAAATTTTTTTCCCTAGAGCTGGCCCAAAAACCGGGGGGCGCGGGATACACGGGGGCGCGGCTTACGCGAGCAAATACGGTAAAACTTGCAATTTGACGATAATGAGAGCGATCAGGTAATTGAAAAATCCTTCCTATATGGTGACGTCAATCAGCCTTGCAAATAAATATTCGCAACCCGAGTAGTTTAGTCTTACAATGGATAGAAACACTTACTGACTCGAATGAAATTCATCGTTATTGAATCTTTGCACACTTGTTTGTACCCACCAAATTTTTAGTGCCCGAAAATAGCCTCCCCCCTCAACTTTTGCACTTCATTTTTGGCCAAAAACAGGGGGCTATATTCGGTCAAATACGGTATCTGTATATATGTATCATAAGACAATCACATAATTCAGCTGTGAATTAATTCAAAAGATGAATACAAACACATTTTGCAGCTGAAATAAATAGAACAAGCCCTTTAAATATTACTTGCCTCTGATAAAAATAGCCACAACTGGGTTGTAAAACAATACATGCATTTAGATAAGAACAGCCATCATCAGTGGCAAGATGCCACCGATAACAACTGCTCTGTAGCCAAAATGCATGTATTAATTTTTGCACAACCCAGCTGTGGCTATTTTCATCAGAGGCAAGTAATATCTTAAGGGCTTGTTCTAGAAAACTTAAAAAAAGAAACATTTCACATTATCAATGGTCTAATGCTAATTAATAATGTCCCTTATTGTTGAAGCAACACGTTAAATAAAATGAATGCATGCAAATGGTTCTAAATAGGAGCAATGTTCACATAAACAACGAAAAGATAATGCAGTATTGAATCTCACAAAGCAATGATTAATTAGAATTACTTAAAAGCACGAATAACATTTTTATAAACTATATTCAAAGTCAGAAATAAACTGAAAAATTAAAATTTTGAGGCATGCCTATTTCAAATGTTAATAAAATTAAACATCTTTATATTTGCCAAATTAATTTTCTTCATATAAATGCAAGTATCTCTATTAGATGTTTTACCTTTTTTGAAAAGATTAATTGCATAACAGAAACTCAAAAAATACATATACTTCTCGTAGCAACTTAATTTTTATGGCAGAACTAAATATATTTTGTCTTTAATAATTAAAAATACAACCGATTAATCGAGGTGAGATTATATTTACAACATCAAAGGCATATTTGCTTTTATGTAAAGTTCAGATTGTAAGCTATTATTTGTAGAATGTAACTGATTTAATAAAAGAAAACACTATTTATGACTAAAGTTTCAGCCTTATATATACAGGAAGAGCATAAAATTTAACAATTTGAGGTTAATTTATGTAACATTTGAGTAGTAATTGCATTGCATGACTCAACTCTGATTATCATTAACAAATTACATTGCTACTACTCAATAGCTTTACAACTTCATGGCTAATTTGTTTCAAAATAAAAATTAGTAAAACAAATCATTAAAAATTTATGTAGCAATACATTAACGTTACAGAATATTTATTAAAAACTGATATTTGAAGAATTTTCAGATTGTAATTTATGAAATTATTGAGTACACAATGAAACGTTAGTACGTACTTCATTAAATATTTGTATGCAATTGAGTTATTTATGATAAAAATTCAAAGAATTCCTTCTCAGTAAGACTCAGAATAAGTCAAAATCTCATATGGAATATACCAAAATCATTGTTATGATAATTTAATGAAAATATTTCGTACAATAGCCATGAAATGGTTAATTACTCTCAAATACAACTCAACCAACAAGAGACAACGTTAACATTTGCATTAGAGACCAAATTATGAATCAAAACAACTACAAAATTTAGAATCAAAATCCTATAATTATTATATCAAATAGAATTGAATGAGCTTCCCACAATATATATACAGTACAACCTCGTAAATCAGGCATTCAAAAATCTGGTACTTTTTCTAAATTTTTCTGCAGGCAGTCGACTGTACAGGAGCAGGTGTCGCATTTATACATTATTTTCCATAAATCACCAATTTTTCCTGGATTTCTCCTATTTGCTAGATTGTATGTCATTGTTACTGTTTTCAAGGCGTAAAATCATTCATTTTGCGAGACATTCAATAGGGGTTCGCATTTTGGTTTAATGTTGGGGGTTATCGCTCTGTGGACTTTAGGGATCCGAGCTATTCCGCTACCTAAAATTGCAAACGCAACAAATTAAGCAAACTTGAGAACCATCGTCAATGCATCGAAAGATTATGGTACTGTATCGAGTAAACAATTTGTCTCTTAACTCCTCCTTTCATAATGACTCATCCCCTTCTCAGCTAAGCACCACATTGCATTTCATAACAAAACTGTAGACATGCTATAGTTTGAGCAGATAGGCGCTCAGATTTTTTAAAGCGGACCGAGGAGTAAAACAACCATAGACAGTTAAATGCTCACATTTGAAGCGACCTCGTGTTTTCATTAAGTGTGTCTGTTCCGTCAATAGAACGACAGTGCTAAAATTCCTATTACGATGGCTTCCAAAAAAAAAGCAGAAATCCTCTTATATGAAGTGTTAACATAAAATGCTTTGATTGAACAAACAGTAGGCTTATTAAAGATGCTTGACAAGGGTGCTTCAGTTAAGAGACTTTGTGATGAATATACCCTAGGCCAGGGATGGCAAATCATTTAATATGATTATGGCAAGCAAGGCTCCTAAAACTAAATTTTATGGAGGTTTCGATTGGCATCAGCTGTGAGCCAGAAAAATTTAGGAACCAGTTATATTTTGAATTGAATAAAAAATTGGGATTGTCACCTGGAAGCAATAGTGAAAGGCAAAGGAGACTTGATCTCAAACGAATGCAGAGATGTATTAAAAATGCATCTACATGTTTTAAGAGAAGAAGACTGTTTCTAAAAAGACAGACAACATCAAGAGTCTGCTAGAAAAGCAAAGGAAGGCATTACCTATTCAAAAGATATAGGACTGGTTCCAGCAGGGGAATGTTTAACCACTACAGTTGCTGAGGGACCATATGAACTTGTTTACTTTGATATGGAAACATCTGGATTTGGTAGGAATGCAGAAATTTGCCAGATTGCTGCAAAATACAATGAAAAAATATTTTCAGAATACGTTCTACCTGTAAATGGGTTGTCCTCCTATGCTTCAAAGGTAAATGGGCTTGTGCGGTCAGGTAATATTTTATATAAAGGCAACTTACCTGTTCAAACATTACGTTTACATCAGTGTTTATTGAAATTCTTAGACTTTCTTGAGGGAGTAGGCAAATCTGTCATTTTGGTTGGGCATAACATTTTAAAATTTGATTGGACATGAATAATGGTAACTTGAATGACAGATTTTTTGTTAGTGTCAAGGGATTACTAGATATCCTTCCTTTGATGAAATCATTGATTCCAGGCAGAAAATCTTATAAATTAATTGAATTAGCCCAGGAATATTTGACTGAGGAAGAGCGCCTTGGTGCTCATGATGCCTTGTGTGATATCAAGATGTTGGAGGGGATTGTTGAAAAGTTGAGTTAGTTCAGAAATCATGAGTAAAAGATCAATTAATTTAGAAGCATAAAAACGTAGGAAAATAAGACAAAGAAATAACCATGACAATGCATTAACATTGAAGCCTTGTGTTGGTGTTGTATCCACTAGGATAATTAACAAGTTGGCAGGATGTGGGTTGAATCTTCCCACTCTAATAGAGACATACAAGACTTGTGGAGGAGAAGGTGTAGAGGCACTAGAATCTGAAGATGTTAATGGGAGACCGAAGGTAACCAAAAATAAAAGGATAATTTCGTCATTGTTAGGATTCTTGAGTGCATATGAAGGTTTATTAAATGTGAGAAGTATATGACCTGTTATTGCTACACAATTATTGTATTTTATGAGCTATGGAAATAAAATTATTAGTTATTACCCACTGCATTTTATTTTAATAAACCAAATGATATGTCTTTGATCACTACTTGTTAAAAATAAGTAAGGGATATAAATTATTTTTTATGTAATTAAATATTATCTTAAATGTCTGCTATATCTTTCTGTACTGAATAGAAATACCTTTGTTTTTAAAGGACTGTAAACCATAACCTGATATATCAAGGAGATATCCCCAAAATTAATGCAAGCAGAATTATAAAAAAATTGTATTCTGCTTCTTTAAACTATTCTTTATCGATGCCACTAAAAAAACGTCACCGGACTTGTTTTCATAACATATTATAAAAAGCAGTATCAAAAACTTGTTTTACTTGATATCACAGCCTTGAAGGAAGTAGACATTACAATTTTCCCTTGCTTCTAAATGCTTTAAGTAACATTAAAAAATTAAACAGGATATTATCACTTACAAAGGTGTTTGCTGGGTTAGTGATTTTTCCAAAATCGGGAATATATATTTTGGCGACGTTTTCCTCGCCACAACATATTCGTAAACATTTCTTCATGTTAGAAAGGAATGCATATTTTACCAAACAGGACATTTAAGCATACTGTTTAATAATTTGAAATGTATAGGACAAGGACAGGAATACAGGTCTTCCGTAAAATACAGGGCCAACGGTAATCATGATGATAGTCTTTCAGAAAACCCATCCAATATGTTACTAACTGTAAATATTGTGTAGCTCGCTTCCCTGTTCCCTACACAGCAGACAAGAACAACGATGTTGCCACGTTTCTAAGACCAAGTGGCGCCAGTGTAGAGTAACTACTGAAAAATCATATATTTTCTTGAAGAAAAACATTAATTTCTCCTCAATCACTTCCGTAAGGTATGCTTTTCTTTACATTTTTAGATAGAGGAAATATCACAGTGTATTACGCAAGATTTTGAAGAAAATGGCATTTATTTTAGAGCTGAAAAGAGATACTTTCCCCTTCCAATCTGCTTCTCTCCGCCATACTCGTATATGAAAACATAGCAATCCGCCAGAATTTCAATTGAATTTTCTGAAAAAATAAGTCCGGTGACACATTGTTTCTTTTAGTGGAGTCGATAAAGAATAGTTTTAAGAAGCAGTATACATATATTTATTAAAATGACATTTACATTAATTTCGGGGGTACCTCCTTAAGGTACGGTATGTTTCCTTTATTCTATGATACGTCTATGAAAGTCATAATTTTAGTTCGCCAAAAAAATGACGACCGCTACGGTAGGGATCAGTGACCATATGGCTGGAAAATTACGTACAGCAGAATGATCGGTGATCGCTCCCGGAGCGATTTCTGCCGAATATGACGACAAAAACAGTTAAGTGTTTAACAAAAGAGGACTATCGAGGAGATTTCTGCTAGTACCGATATAAAGAGATCACCCAATAAATTCGTCACGTAGGAGTGTGAAGATGCTTAACTTGAGTGTAGCATTTTTGAGAAATAGGAATTGGTGATTTAAAAAACCCTTTGTCGGCTCAAATTTTTTTCCCTAGAGCTGGCCCAAAAACCGGGGGGCGCGGGATACACGGGGGCGCGGCTTACGCGAGCAAATACGGTAAAACTTGCAATTTGACGATAATGAGAGCGATCAGGTAATTGAAAAATCCTTCCTATATGGTGACGTCAATCAGCCTTGCAAATAAATATTCGCAACCCGAGTAGTTTAGTCTTACAATGGATAGAAACACTTACTGACTCGAATGAAATTCATCGTTATTGAATCTTTGCACACTTGTTTGTACCCACCAAATTTTTAGTGCCCGAAAATAGCCTCCCCCCTCAACTTTTGCACTTCATTTTTGGCCAAAAACAGGGGGCTATATTCGGTCAAATACGGTATCTGTATATATGTATCATAAGACAATCACATAATTCAGCTGTGAATTAATTCAAAAGATGAATACAAACACATTTTGCAGCTGAAATAAATAGAACAAGCCCTTTAAATATTACTTGCCTCTGATAAAAATAGCCACAACTGGGTTGTAAAACAATACATGCATTTAGATAAGAACAGCCATCATCAGTGGCAAGATGCCACCGATAACAACTGCTCTGTAGCCAAAATGCATGTATTAATTTTTGCACAACCCAGCTGTGGCTATTTTCATCAGAGGCAAGTAATATCTTAAGGGCTTGTTCTAGAAAACTTAAAAAAAGAAACATTTCACATTATCAATGGTCTAATGCTAATTAATAATGTCCCTTATTGTTGAAGCAACACGTTAAATAAAATGAATGCATGCAAATGGTTCTAAATAGGAGCAATGTTCACATAAACAACGAAAAGATAATGCAGTATTGAATCTCACAAAGCAATGATTAATTAGAATTACTTAAAAGCACGAATAACATTTTTATAAACTATATTCAAAGTCAGAAATAAACTGAAAAATTAAAATTTTGAGGCATGCCTATTTCAAATGTTAATAAAATTAAACATCTTTATATTTGCCAAATTAATTTTCTTCATATAAATGCAAGTATCTCTATTAGATGTTTTACCTTTTTTGAAAAGATTAATTGCATAACAGAAACTCAAAAAATACATATACTTCTCGTAGCAACTTAATTTTTATGGCAGAACTAAATATATTTTGTCTTTAATAATTAAAAATACAACCGATTAATCGAGGTGAGATTATATTTACAACATCAAAGGCATATTTGCTTTTATGTAAAGTTCAGATTGTAAGCTATTATTTGTAGAATGTAACTGATTTAATAAAAGAAAACACTATTTATGACTAAAGTTTCAGCCTTATATATACAGGAAGAGCATAAAATTTAACAATTTGAGGTTAATTTATGTAACATTTGAGTAGTAATTGTATTGCATGACTCAACTCTGATTATCATTAACAAATTACATTGCTCCTACTCAATAGCTTTACAATTTCATGGCTAATTTGTTTCAAAATAAAAATTAGTAAAACAAATCATTAAAAATTTATGTAGCAATACATTAACGTTACAGAATATTTATTAAAAACTGATATTTGAAGAATTTTCAGATTGTAATTTATGAAATTATTGAGTACACAATGAAACGTTAGTACGTACTTCATTAAATATTTGTATGCAATTGAGTTATTTATGATAAAAATTCAAAGAATTCCTTCTCAGTAAGACTCAGAATAAGTCAAAATCTCATATGGAATATACCAAAATCATTGTTATGATAATTTAATGAAAATATTTCGTACAATAGCCATGAAATGGTTAATTACTCTCAAATACAACTCAACCAACAAGAGACAACGTTAACATTTGCATTAGAGACCAAATTATGAATCAAAACAACTACAAAATTTAGAATCAAAATCCTATAATTATTATATCAAATAGAATTGAATGAGCTTCCCACAATATATATACAGTACAACCTCGTAAATCAGGCATTCAAAAATCTGGTACTTTTTCTAAATTTTTCTGCAGGCAGTCGACTGTACAGGAGCAGGTGTCGCATTTATACATTATTTTCCATAAATCACCAATTTTTCCTGGATTTCTCCTATTTGCTAGATTGTATGTCATTGTTACTGTTTTCAAGGCGTAAAATCATTCATTTTGCAAGACATTCAATAGGGGTTCGCATTTTGGTTTAATGTTGGGGGTTTTCGCTCTGTGGACTTTAGCGATCTGAGTTATTCCGCTACCTAAAATTGTAAACGCAACAAATTAAGCAAACTTGAGAACCATCGTCAATGCATCGAAAGATTATGGCACTGTATCGAGTAAACAATTTGTCTCTTAACTCCTCCTTTCATAATGACTCATCCCCTTCTCAGCTAAGCACCACATTGCATTTCATAACAAAACTGTAGACATGCTATAGTTTGAGCAGATAGGCGCTCAGATTTTTTAAAGCGGACCGAGGAGTAAAACAACCATAGACAGTTAAATGCTCACATTTGAAGCGACCTCGTGTTTTCATTAAGTGTGTCTGTTCCGTCAATAGAACGACAGTGCTAAAATTCCTATTACGATGGCTTCCAAAAAAAAAGCAGAAATCCTCTTATATGAAGTGTTAACATAAAATGCTTTGATTGAACAAACAGTAGGCTTATTAAAGATGCTTGACAAGGGTGCTTCAGTTAAGAGACTTTGTGATGAATATACCCTAGGCCAGGGATGGCAAATCATTTAATATGATTATGGCAAGCAAGGCTCCTAAAACTAAATTTTATGGAGGTTTCGATTGGCATCAGCTGTGAGCCAGAAAAATTTAGGAACCAGTTATATTTTGAATTGAATAAAAAATTGGGATTGTCACCTGGAAGCAATAGTGAAAGGCAAAGGAGACTTGATCTCAAACGAATGCAGAGATGTATTAAAAATGCATCTACATGTTTTAAGAGAAGAAGACTGTTTCTAAAAAGACAGACAACATCAAGAGTCTGCTAGAAAAGCAAAGGAAGGCATTACCTATTCAAAAGATATAGGACTGGTTCCAGCAGGGGAATGTTTAACCACTACAGTTGCTGAGGGACCATATGAACTTGTTTACTTTGATATGGAAACATCTGGATTTGGTAGGAATGCAGAAATTTGCCAGATTGCTGCAAAATACAATGAAAAAATATTTTCAGAATACGTCCTACCTGTAAATGGGTTGTCCTCCTATGCTTCAAAGGTAAATGGGCTTGTGCGGTCAGGTAATATTTTATATAAAGGCAACTTACCTGTTCAAACATTACGTTTACATCAGTGTTTATTGAAATTCTTAGACTTTCTTGAGGGAGTAGGCAAATCTGTCATTTTGGTTGGGCATAACATTTTAAAATTTGATTGGACATGAATAATGGTACCTTGAATGACAGATTTTTTGTTAGTGTCAAGGGATTACTAGATATCCTTCCTTTGATGAAATCATTGATTCCAGGCAGAAAATCTTATAAATTAATTGAATTAGCCCAGGAATATTTGACTGAGGAAGAGCGCCTTGGTGCTCATGATGCCTTGTGTGATATCAAGATGTTGGAGGGGATTGTTGAAAAGTTGAGTTAGTTCAGAAATCATGAGTAAAAGATCAATTAATTTAGAAGCATAAAAACGTAGGAAAATAAGACAAAGAAATAACCATGACAATGCATTAACATTGAAGCCTTGTGTTGGTGTTGTATCCACTAGGATAATTAACAAGTTGGCAGCATGTGGGTTGAATCTTCCCACTCTAATAGAGACATACAAGACTTGTGGAGGAGAAGGTGTAGAGGCACTAGAATCTGAAGATGTTAATGGGAGACCGAAGGTAACCAAAAATAAAAGGATAATTTCGTCATTGTTAGGATTCTTGAGTGCATATGAAGGTTTATTAAATGTGAGAAGTATATGACCTGTTATTGCTACACAATTATTGTATTTTATGAGCTATGGAAATAAAATTATTAGTTATTACCCACTGCATTTTATTTTAATAAACCAAATGATATGTCTTTGATCACTACTTGTTAAAAATAAGTAAGGGATATAAATTATTTTTTATGTAATTAAATATTATCTTAAATGTCTGCTATATCTTTCTGTACTGAATAGAAATACCTTTGTTTTTAAAGGACTGTAAACCATAACCTGATATATCAAGGAGATATCCCCAAAATTAATGCAAGCAGAATTATAAAAAAATTGTATTCTGCTTCTTTAAACTATTCTTTATCGATGCCACTAAAAAAACGTCACCGGACTTGTTTTCATAACATATTATAAAAAGCAGTATCAAAAACTTGTTTTACTTGATATCACAGCCTTGAAGGAAGTAGACATTACAATTTTCCCTTGCTTCTAAATGCTTTAAGTAACATTAAAAAATTAAACAGGATATTATCACTTACAAAGGTGTTTGCTGGGTTAGTGATTTTTCCAAAATCGGGAATATATATTTTGGCGACGTTTTCCTCGCCACAACATATTCGTAAACATTTCTTCATGTTAGAAAGGAATGCATATTTTACCAAACAGGACATTTAAGCATACTGTTTAATAATTTGAAATGTATAGGACAAGGACAGGAATACAGGTCTTCCGTAAAATACAGGGCCAACGGTAATCATGATGATAGTCTTTCAGAAAACCCATCCAATATGTTACTAACTGTAAATATTGTGTAGCTCGCTTCCCTGTTCCCTACACAGCAGACAAGAACAACGATGTTGCCACGTTTCTAAGACCAAGTGGCGCCAGTGTAGAGTAACTACTGAAAAATCATATATTTTCTTGAAGAAAAACATTAATTTCTCCTCAATCACTTCCGTAAGGTATGCTTTTCTTTACATTTTTAGATAGAGGAAATATCACAGTGTATTACGCAAGATTTTGAAGAAAATGGCATTTATTTTAGAGCTGAAAAGAGATACTTTCCCCTTCCAATCTGCTTCTCTCCGCCATACTCGTATATGAAAACATAGCAATCCGCCAGAATTTCAATTGAATTTTCTGAAAAAATAAGTCCGGTGACACATTGTTTCTTTTAGTGGAGTCGATAAAGAATAGTTTTAAGAAGCAGTATACATATATTTATTAAAATGACATTTACATTAATTTCGGGGGTACCTCCTTAAGGTACGGTATGTTTCCTTTATTCTATGATACGTCTATGAAAGTCATAATTTTAGTTCGCCAAAAAAATGACGACCGCTACGGTAGGGATCAGTGACCATATGGCTGGAAAATTACGTACAGCAGAATGATCGGTGATCGCTCCCGGAGCGATTTCTGCCGAATATGACGACAAAAACAGTTAAGTGTTTAACAAAAGAGGACTATCGAGGAGATTTCTGCTAGTACCGATATAAAGAGATCACCCAATAAATTCGTCACGTAGGAGTGTGAAGATGCTTAACTTGAGTGTAGCATTTTTGAGAAATAGGAATTGGTGATTTAAAAAACCCTTTGTCGGCTCAAATTTTTTTCCCTAGAGCTGGCCCAAAAACCGGGGGGCGCGGGATACACGGGGGCGCGGCTTACGCGAGCAAATACGGTAAAACTTGCAATTTGACGATAATGAGAGCGATCAGGTAATTGAAAAATCCTTCCTATATGGTGACGTCAATCAGCCTTGCAAATAAATATTCGCAACCCGAGTAGTTTAGTCTTACAATGGATAGAAACACTTACTGACTCGAATGAAATTCATCGTTATTGAATCTTTGCACACTTGTTTGTACCCACCAAATTTTTAGTGCCCGAAAATAGCCTCCCCCCTCAACTTTTGCACTTCATTTTTGGCCAAAAACAGGGGGCTATATTCGGTCAAATACGGTATCTGTATATATGTATCATAAGACAATCACATAATTCAGCTGTGAATTAATTCAAAAGATGAATACAAACACATTTTGCAGCTGAAATAAATAGAACAAGCCCTTTAAATATTACTTGCCTCTGATAAAAATAGCCACAACTGGGTTGTAAAACAATACATGCATTTAGATAAGAACAGCCATCATCAGTGGCAAGATGCCACCGATAACAACTGCTCTGTAGCCAAAATGCATGTATTAATTTTTGCACAACCCAGCTGTGGCTATTTTCATCAGAGGCAAGTAATATCTTAAGGGCTTGTTCTAGAAAACTTAAAAAAAGAAACATTTCACATTATCAATGGTCTAATGCTAATTAATAATGTCCCTTATTGTTGAAGCAACACGTTAAATAAAATGAATGCATGCAAATGGTTCTAAATAGGAGCAATGTTCACATAAACAACGAAAAGATAATGCAGTATTGAATCTCACAAAGCAATGATTAATTAGAATTACTTAAAAGCACGAATAACATTTTTATAAACTATATTCAAAGTCAGAAATAAACTGAAAAATTAAAATTTTGAGGCATGCCTATTTCAAATGTTAATAAAATTAAACATCTTTATATTTGCCAAATTAATTTTCTTCATATAAATGCAAGTATCTCTATTAGATGTTTTACCTTTTTTGAAAAGATTAATTGCATAACAGAAACTCAAAAAATACATATACTTCTCGTAGCAACTTAATTTTTATGGCAGAACTAAATATATTTTGTCTTTAATAATTAAAAATACAACCGATTAATCGAGGTGAGATTATATTTACAACATCAAAGGCATATTTGCTTTTATGTAAAGTTCAGATTGTAAGCTATTATTTGTAGAATGTAACTGATTTAATAAAAGAAAACACTATTTATGACTAAAGTTTCAGCCTTATATATACAGGAAGAGCATAAAATTTAACAATTTGAGGTTAATTTATGTAACATTTGAGTAGTAATTGCATTGCATGACTCAACTCTGATTATCATTAACAAATTACATTGCTACTACTCAATAGCTTTACAACTTCATGGCTAATTTGTTTCAAAATAAAAATTAGTAAAACAAATCATTAAAAATTTATGTAGCAATACATTAACGTTACAGAATATTTATTAAAAACTGATATTTGAAGAATTTTCAGATTGTAATTTATGAAATTATTGAGTACACAATGAAACGTTAGTACGTACTTCATTAAATATTTGTATGCAATTGAGTTATTTATGATAAAAATTCAAAGAATTCCTTCTCAGTAAGACTCAGAATAAGTCAAAATCTCATATGGAATATACCAAAATCATTGTTATGATAATTTAATGAAAATATTTCGTACAATAGCCATGAAATGGTTAATTACTCTCAAATACAACTCAACCAACAAGAGACAACGTTAACATTTGCATTAGAGACCAAATTATGAATCAAAACAACTACAAAATTTAGAATCAAAATCCTATAATTATTATATCAAATAGAATTGAATGAGCTTCCCACAATATATATACAGTACAACCTCGTAAATCAGGCATTCAAAAATCTGGTACTTTTTCAAAATTTTTCTGCAGGCAGTCGACTGTACAGGAGCAGGTGTCGCATTTATACATTATTTTCCATAAATCACCAATTTTTCCTGGATTTCTCCTATTTGCTAGATTGTATGTCATTGTTACTGTTTTCAAGGCGTAAAATCATTCATTTTGCGAGACATTCAATAGGGGTTCGCATTTTGGTTTAATGTTGGGGGTTATCGCTCTGTGGACTTTAGGGATCCGAGCTATTCCGCTACCTAAAATTGCAAACGCAACAAATTAAGCAAACTTGAGAACCATCGTCAATGCATCGAAAGATTATGGTACTGTATCGAGTAAACAATTTGTCTCTTAACTCCTCCTTTCATAATGACTCATCCCCTTCTCAGCTAAGCACCACATTGCATTTCATAACAAAACTGTAGACATGCTATAGTTTGAGCAGATAGGCGCTCAGATTTTTTAAAGCGGACCGAGGAGTAAAACAACCATAGACAGTTAAATGCTCACATTTGAAGCGACCTCGTGTTTTCATTAAGTGTGTCTGTTCCGTCAATAGAACGACAGTGCTAAAATTCCTATTACGATGGCTTCCAAAAAAAAAGCAGAAATCCTCTTATATGAAGTGTTAACATAAAATGCTTTGATTGAACAAACAGTAGGCTTATTAAAGATGCTTGACAAGGGTGCTTCAGTTAAGAGACTTTGTGATGAATATACCCTAGGCCAGGGATGGCAAATCATTTAATATGATTATGGCAAGCAAGGCTCCTAAAACTAAATTTTATGGAGGTTTCGATTGGCATCAGCTGTGAGCCAGAAAAATTTAGGAACCAGTTATATTTTGAATTGAATAAAAAATTGGGATTGTCACCTGGAAGCAATAGTGAAAGGCAAAGGAGACTTGATCTCAAACGAATGCAGAGATGTATTAAAAATGCATCTACATGTTTTAAGAGAAGAAGACTGTTTCTAAAAAGACAGACAACATCAAGAGTCTGCTAGAAAAGCAAAGGAAGGCATTACCTATTCAAAAGATATAGGACTGGTTCCAGCAGGGGAATGTTTAACCACTACAGTTGCTGAGGGACCATATGAACTTGTTTACTTTGATATGGAAACATCTGGATTTGGTAGGAATGCAGAAATTTGCCAGATTGCTGCAAAATACAATGAAAAAATATTTTCAGAATACGTTCTACCTGTAAATGGGTTGTCCTCCTATGCTTCAAAGGTAAATGGGCTTGTGCGGTCAGGTAATATTTTATATAAAGGCAACTTACCTGTTCAAACATTACGTTTACATCAGTGTTTATTGAAATTCTTAGACTTTCTTGAGGGAGTAGGCAAATCTGTCATTTTGGTTGGGCATAACATTTTAAAATTTGATTGGACATGAATAATGGTAACTTGAATGACAGATTTTTTGTTAGTGTCAAGGGATTACTAGATATCCTTCCTTTGATGAAATCATTGATTCCAGGCAGAAAATCTTATAAATTAATTGAATTAGCCCAGGAATATTTGACTGAGGAAGAGCGCCTTGGTGCTCATGATGCCTTGTGTGATATCAAGATGTTGGAGGGGATTGTTGAAAAGTTGAGTTAGTTCAGAAATCATGAGTAAAAGATCAATTAATTTAGAAGCATAAAAACGTAGGAAAATAAGACAAAGAAATAACCATGACAATGCATTAACATTGAAGCCTTGTGTTGGTGTTGTATCCACTAGGATAATTAACAAGTTGGCAGCATGTGGGTTGAATCTTCCCACTCTAATAGAGACATACAAGACTTGTGGAGGAGAAGGTGTAGAGGCACTAGAATCTGAAGATGTTAATGGGAGACCGAAGGTAACCAAAAATAAAAGGATAATTTCGTCATTGTTAGGATTCTTGAGTGCATATGAAGGTTTATTAAATGTGAGAAGTATATGACCTGTTATTGCTACACAATTATTGTATTTTATGAGCTATGGAAATAAAATTATTAGTTATTACCCACTGCATTTTATTTTAATAAACCAAATGATATGTCTTTGATCACTACTTGTTAAAAATAAGTAAGGGATATAAATTATTTTTTATGTAATTAAATATTATCTTAAATGTCTGCTATATCTTTCTGTACTGAATAGAAATACCTTTGTTTTTAAAGGACTGTAAACCATAACCTGATATATCAAGGAGATATCCCCAAAATTAATGCAAGCAGAATTATAAAACAATTGTATTCTGCTTCTTTAAACTATTCTTTATCGATGCCACTAAAAAAACGTCACCGGACTTGTTTTCATAACATATTATAAAAAGCAGTATCAAAAACTTGTTTTACTTGATATCACAGCCTTGAAGGAAGTAGACATTACAATTTTCCCTTGCTTCTAAATGCTTTAAGTAACATTAAAAAATTAAACAGGATATTATCACTTACAAAGGTGTTTGCTGGGTTAGTGATTTTTCCAAAATCGGGAATATATATTTTGGCGACGTTTTCCTCGCCACAACATATTCGTAAACATTTCTTCATGTTAGAAAGGAATGCATATTTTACCAAACAGGACATTTAAGCATACTGTTTAATAATTTGAAATGTATAGGACAAGGACAGGAATACAGGTCTTCCGTAAAATACAGGGCCAACGGTAATCATGATGATAGTCTTTCAGAAAACCCATCCAATATGTTACTAACTGTAAATATTGTGTAGCTCGCTTCCCTGTTCCCTACACAGCAGACAAGAACAACGATGTTGCCACGTTTCTAAGACCAAGTGGCGCCAGTGTAGAGTAACTACTGAAAAATCATATATTTTCTTGAAGAAAAACATTAATTTCTCCTCAATCACTTCCGTAAGGTATGCTTTTCTTTACATTTTTAGATAGAGGAAATATCACAGTGTATTACGCAAGATTTTGAAGAAAATGGCATTTATTTTAGAGCTGAAAAGAGATACTTTCCCCTTCCAATCTGCTTCTCTCCGCCATACTCGTATATGAAAACATAGCAATCCGCCAGAATTTCAATTGAATTTTCTGAAAAAATAAGTCCGGTGACACATTGTTTCTTTTAGTGGAGTCGATAAAGAATAGTTTTAAGAAGCAGTATACATATATTTATTAAAATGACATTTACATTAATTTCGGGGGTACCTCCTTAAGGTACGGTATGTTTCCTTTATTCTATGATACGTCTATGAAAGTCATAATTTTAGTTCGGCAAAAAAATGACGACCGCTACGGTAGGGATCAGTGACCATATGGCTGGAAAATTACGTACAGCAGAATGATCGGTGATCGCTCCCGGAGCGATTTCTGCCGAATATGACGACAAAAACAGTTAAGTGTTTAACAAAAGAGGACTATCGAGGAGATTTCTGCTAGTACCGATATAAAGAGATCACCCAATAAATTCGTCACGTAGGAGTGTGAAGATGCTTAACTTGAGTGTAGCATTTTTGAGAAATAGGAATTGGTGATTTAAAAAACCCTTTGTCGGCTCAAATTTTTTTCCCTAGAGCTGGCCCAAAAACCGGGGGGCGCGGGATACACGGGGGCGCGGCTTACGCGAGCAAATACGGTAAAACTTGCAATTTGACGATAATGAGAGCGATCAGGTAATTGAAAAATCCTTCCTATATGGTGACGTCAATCAGCCTTGCAAATAAATATTCGCAACCCGAGTAGTTTAGTCTTACAATGGATAGAAACACTTACTGACTCGAATGAAATTCATCGTTATTGAATCTTTGCACACTTGTTTGTACCCACCAAATTTTTAGTGCCCGAAAATAGCCTCCCCCCTCAACTTTTGCACTTCATTTTTGGCCAAAAACAGGGGGCTATATTCGGTCAAATACGGTATCTGTATATATGTATCATAAGACAATCACATAATTCAGCTGTGAATTAATTCAAAAGATGAATACAAACACATTTTGCAGCTGAAATAAATAGAACAAGCCCTTTAAATATTACTTGCCTCTGATAAAAATAGCCACAACTGGGTTGTAAAACAATACATGCATTTAGATAAGAACAGCCATCATCAGTGGCAAGATGCCACCGATAACAACTGCTCTGTAGCCAAAATGCATGTATTAATTTTTGCACAACCCAGCTGTGGCTATTTTCATCAGAGGCAAGTAATATCTTAAGGGCTTGTTCTAGAAAACTTAAAAAAAGAAACATTTCACATTATCAATGGTCTAATGCTAATTAATAATGTCCCTTATTGTTGAAGCAACACGTTAAATAAAATGAATGCATGCAAATGGTTCTAAATAGGAGCAATGTTCACATAAACAACGAAAAGATAATGCAGTATTGAATCTCACAAAGCAATGATTAATTAGAATTACTTAAAAGCACGAATAACATTTTTATAAACTATATTCAAAGTCAGAAATAAACTGAAAAATTAAAATTTTGAGGCATGCCTATTTCAAATGTTAATAAAATTAAACATCTTTATATTTGCCAAATTAATTTTCTTCATATAAATGCAAGTATCTCTATTAGATGTTTTACCTTTTTTGAAAAGATTAATTGCATAACAGAAACTCAAAAAATACATATACTTCTCGTAGCAACTTAATTTTTATGGCAGAACTAAATATATTTTGTCTTTAATAATTAAAAATACAACCGATTAATCGAGGTGAGATTATATTTACAACATCAAAGGCATATTTGCTTTTATGTAAAGTTCAGATTGTAAGCTATTATTTGTAGAATGTAACTGATTTAATAAAAGAAAACACTATTTATGACTAAAGTTTCAGCCTTATATATACAGGAAGAGCATAAAATTTAACAATTTGAGGTTAATTTATGTAACATTTGAGTAGTAATTGCATTGCATGACTCAACTCTGATTATCATTAACAAATTACATTGCTACTACTCAATAGCTTTACAGCTTCATGGCTAATTTGTTTCAAAATAAAAATTAGTAAAACAAATCATTAAAAATTTATGTAGCAATACATTAACGTTACAGAATATTTATTAAAAACTGATATTTGAAGAATTTTCAGATTGTAATTTATGAAATTATTGAGTACACAATGAAACGTTAGTACGTACTTCATTAAATATTTGTATGCAATTGAGTTATTTATGATAAAAATTCAAAGAATTCCTTCTCAGTAAGACTCAGAATAAGTCAAAATCTCATATGGAATATACCAAAATCATTGTTATGATAATTTAATGAAAATATTTCGTACAATAGCCATGAAATGGTTAATTACTCTCAAATACAACTCAACCAACAAGAGACAACGTTAACATTTGCATTAGAGACCAAATTATGAATCAAAACAACTACAAAATTTAGAATAAAAATCCTATAATTATTATATCAAATAGAATTGAATGAGCTTCCCACAATATATATACAGTACAACCTCGTAAATCAGGCATTCAAAAATCTGGTACTTTTTCAAAATTTTTCTGCAGGCAGTCGACTGTACAGGAGCAGGTGTCGCATTTATACATTATTTTCCATAAATCACCAATTTTTCCTGGATTTCTCCTATTTGCTAGATTGTATGTCATTGTTACTGTTTTCAAGGCGTAAAATCATTCATTTTGCGAGACATTCAATAGGGGTTCGCATTTTGGTTTAATGTTGGGGGTTATCGCTCTGTGGACTTTAGGGATCCGAGCTATTCCGCTACCTAAAATTGCAAACGCAACAAATTAAGCAAACTTGAGAACCATCGTCAATGCATCGAAAGATTATGGTACTGTATCGAGTAAACAATTTGTCTCTTAACTCCTCCTTTCATAATGACTCATCCCCTTCTCAGCTAAGCACCACATTGCATTTCATAACAAAACTGTAGACATGCTATAGTTTGAGCAGATAGGCGCTCAGATTTTTTAAAGCGGACCGAGGAGTAAAACAACCATAGACAGTTAAATGCTCACATTTGAAGCGACCTCGTGTTTTCATTAAGTGTGTCTGTTCCGTCAATAGAACGACAGTGCTAAAATTCCTATTACGATGGCTTCCAAAAAAAAAGCAGAAATCCTCTTATATGAAGTGTTAACATAAAATGCTTTGATTGAACAAACAGTAGGCTTATTAAAGATGCTTGACAAGGGTGCTTCAGTTAAGAGACTTTGTGATGAATATACCCTAGGCCAGGGATGGCAAATCATTTAATATGATTATGGCAAGCAAGGCTCCTAAAACTAAATTTTATGGAGGTTTCGATTGGCATCAGCTGTGAGCCAGAAAAATTTAGGAACCAGTTATATTTTGAATTGAATAAAAAATTGGGATTGTCACCTGGAAGCAATAGTGAAAGGCAAAGGAGACTTGATCTCAAACGAATGCAGAGATGTATTAAAAATGCATCTACATGTTTTAAGAGAAGAAGACTGTTTCTAAAAAGACAGACAACATCAAGAGTCTGCTAGAAAAGCAAAGGAAGGCATTACCTATTCAAAAGATATAGGACTGGTTCCAGCAGGGGAATGTTTAACCACTACAGTTGCTGAGGGACCATATGAACTTGTTTACTTTGATATGGAAACATCTGGATTTGGTAGGAATGCAGAAATTTGCCAGATTGCTGCAAAATACAATGAAAAAATATTTTCAGAATACGTCCTACCTGTAAATGGGTTGTCCTCCTATGCTTCAAAGGTAAATGGGCTTGTGCGGTCAGGTAATATTTTATATAAAGGCAACTTACCTGTTCAAACATTACGTTTACATCAGTGTTTATTGAAATTCTTAGACTTTCTTGAGGGAGTAGGCAAATCTGTCATTTTGGTTGGGCATAACATTTTAAAATTTGATTGGACATGAATAATGGTACCTTGAATGACAGATTTTTTGTTAGTGTCAAGGGATTACTAGATATCCTTCCTTTGATGAAATCATTGATTCCAGGCAGAAAATCTTATAAATTAATTGAATTAGCCCAGGAATATTTGACTGAGGAAGAGCGCCTTGGTGCTCATGATGCCTTGTGTGATATCAAGATGTTGGAGGGGATTGTTGAAAAGTTGAGTTAGTTCAGAAATCATGAGTAAAAGATCAATTAATTTAGAAGCATAAAAACGTAGGAAAATAAGACAAAGAAATAACCATGACAATGCATTAACATTGAAGCCTTGTGTTGGTGTTGTATCCACTAGGATAATTAACAAGTTGGCAGCATGTGGGTTGAATCTTCCCACTCTAATAGAGACATACAAGACTTGTGGAGGAGAAGGTGTAGAGGCACTAGAATCTGAAGATGTTAATGGGAGACCGAAGGTAACCAAAAATAAAAGGATAATTTCGTCATTGTTAGGATTCTTGAGTGCATATGAAGGTTTATTAAATGTGAGAAGTATATGACCTGTTATTGCTACACAATTATTGTATTTTATGAGCTATGGAAATAAAATTATTAGTTATTACCCACTGCATTTTATTTTAATAAACCAAATGATATGTCTTTGATCACTACTTGTTAAAAATAAGTAAGGGATATAAATTATTTTTTATGTAATTAAATATTATCTTAAATGTCTGCTATATCTTTCTGTACTGAATAGAAATACCTTTGTTTTTAAAGGACTGTAAACCATAACCTGATATATCAAGGAGATATCCCCAAAATTAATGCAAGCAGAATTATAAAAAAATTGTATTCTGCTTCTTTAAACTATTCTTTATCGATGCCACTAAAAAAACGTCACCGGACTTGTTTTCATAACATATTATAAAAAGCAGTATCAAAAACTTGTTTTACTTGATATCACAGCCTTGAAGGAAGTAGACATTACAATTTTCCCTTGCTTCTAAATGCTTTAAGTAACATTAAAAAATTAAACAGGATATTATCACTTACAAAGGTGTTTGCTGGGTTAGTGATTTTTCCAAAATCGGGAATATATATTTTGGCGACGTTTTCCTCGCCACAACATATTCGTAAACATTTCTTCATGTTAGAAAGGAATGCATATTTTACCAAACAGGACATTTAAGCATACTGTTTAATAATTTGAAATGTATAGGACAAGGACAGGAATACAGGTCTTCCGTAAAATACAGGGCCAACGGTAATCATGATGATAGTCTTTCAGAAAACCCATCCAATATGTTACTAACTGTAAATATTGTGTAGCTCGCTTCCCTGTTCCCTACACAGCAGACAAGAACAACGATATTGCCACGTTTCTAAGACCAAGTGGCGCCAGTGTAGAGTAACTACTGAAAAATCATATATTTTCTTGAAGAAAAACATTAATTTCTCCTCAATCACTTCCGTAAGGTATGCTTTTCTTTACATTTTTAGATAGAGGAAATATCACAGTGTATTACGCAAGATTTTGAAGAAAATGGCATTTATTTTAGAGCTGAAAAGAGATACTTTCCCCTTCCAATCTGCTTCTCTCCGCCATACTCGTATATGAAAACATAGCAATCCGCCAGAATTTCAATTGAATTTTTTGAAAAAATAAGTCCGGTGACACATTGTTTCTTTTAGTGGAGTCGATAAAGAATAGTTTTAAGAAGCAGTATACATATATTTATTAAAATGACATTTACATTAATTTCGGGGGTACCTCCTTAAGGTACGGTATGTTTCCTTTATTCTATGATACGTCTATGAAAGTCATAATTTTAGTTCGCCAAAAAAATGACGACCGCTACGGTAGGGATCAGTGACCATATGGCTGGAAAATTACGTACAGCAGAATGATCGGTGATCGCTCCCGGAGCGATTTCTGCCGAATATGACGACAAAATCAGGTAAGTGTTTAACAAAAGAGGACTATCGAGGAGATTTCTGCTAGTACCGATATAAAGAGATCACCCAATAAATTCGTCACATAGGAGTGTGAAGATGCTTAACTTGAGCGTAGCATTTTTGAGAAATAGGAATTGGTGATTTAAAAAACCCTTTTTCGGCTCAAATTTTTTTCCCTAGAGCTGGCCCAAAAACCGGGGGGCGCGGGATACACGGGGGCGCGGCTTACACGAGTAAATACGGTAAAACAAGCAATTTGACGATAATGAGAGCGATCAGGTAATTGAAAAATCCTTCCTATATGGTGACGTCAATCAGCCTTGCAAATAAATATTCGCAACCCGAGTTGTTTAGTCTTACAATGGATAGAAACTCTTACTGACTCGAATGAAATTCATCGTTATTGAATCTTTGCACACTTGTTTGTACCCACCAAATTTTTAGTGCCCGAAAATAGCCTCCCCCCTCAACTTTTGCACTTCATTTTTGGCCAAAAACAGGGGGCTATATTCGGTCAAATACGGTATCTGTATATATGTATCACAAGACAATCACATAATTCAGCTGTGAATTGATTCAAAAGATGAATACAAACACATTTTGCAGCTGAAATAAATTGAACAAGCCCTTTAAATATTACTTGCCTCTGATAAAAATAGCCACAACTGGGTTGTAAAACAATACATGCATTTAGATAAGAACAGCCATCATCAGTGGCAAGATGCCACCGATAACAACTGCTCTGTAGGTAAAATGCATGTATTAATTTCTGCACAACCCAGTTGTGGCTATATTCATCAGAGGCAAGTAATATCTTAAGGGCTTGTTCAAGAAAAACTTAAAAAAAGAAACATTTCAATGGTCTAATGCTCATTAATAATGTCCCTTATTGTTGAAGCAACACGTTAAATAAAATGAATGCATGCAAATGGTTCTAAATAGGAGCAATGTTCACATAAACAACGAAAAGATAATGCAGTATTGAATCTCACAAAGCAATGATTAATTAGAATTACTTAAAAGCACGAATAACATTTTTATAAACTATATTCAAAGTCAGAAATAAACTGAAAAATTAAAATTTTGAGGCATGCCTATTTCAAATGTTAATGAAATTAAACATCTTTATATATGCCAAATTAATTTTCTTCGTATAAATGCAAGTATCTCTATTAGATGTTTTACCTTTTTTGAAAAGATTAATTGCATAACAGAAACTCAAAAAATACATATACTTCTCGTAGCAACTTAATTTTTATGGCAGAACTAAATATATTTTGTCTTTAATAATTAAAAATACAACCGATTAATCGAGGTGAGATTATATTTACAACATCAAAAGCATATTTGCTTTTATGTAAAGTTCAGATTGTAAGCTATTATTTGTAGAATGTAACTGATTTAATAAAAGAAAACACTATTTATGACTAAAGTTTCAGCCTTATATATACAGGAAGAGCATAAAATTTAACAATTTGAGGTTAATTTATGTAACATTTGAGTAGTAATTGTATTGCATGACTCAACTCTGATTATCATTAACAAATTACATTGCTACTACTCAATAGCTTTACAACTTCATGGCTAATTTGTTTCAAAATAAAAATTAGTAAAACAAATCATTAAAAATTTATGTAGCAATACATTAACGTTACAGAATATTTATTAAAAACTGATATTTGAAGAATTTTCAGATTGTAATTTATGAAATTATTGAGTACACAATGAAACGTTAGTACGTACTTCATTAAATATTTGTATGCAATTGAGTTATTTATGATAAAAATTCAAAGAATTCCTTCTCAGTAAGACTCAGAATAAGTCAAAATCTCATATGGAATATACCAAAATCATTGTTATGATAATTTAATGAAAATATTTCGTACAATAGCCATGAAATGGTTAATTACTCTCAAATACAACTCAACCAACAAGAGACAACGTTAACATTTGCATTAGAGACCAAATTATGAATCAAAACAACTACAAAATTTAGAATCAAAATCCTATAATTATTATATCAAATAGAATTGAATGAGCTTCCCACAATATATATACAGTACAACCTCGTAAATCAGGCATTCAAAAATCTGGTACTTTTTCTAAATTTTTCTGCAGGCAGTCGACTGTACAGGAGCAGGTGTCGCATTTATACATTATTTTCCATAAATCACCAATTTTTCCTGGATTTCTCCTATTTGCTAGATTGTATGTCATTGTTACTGTTTTCAAGGCGTAAAATCATTCATTTTGCGAGACATTCAATAGGGGTTCGCATTTTGGTTTAATGTTGGGGGTTATCGCTCTGTGGACTTTAGGGATCCGAGCTATTCCGCTACCTAAAATTGCAAACGCAACAAATTAAGCAAACTTGAGAACCATCGTCAATGCATCGAAAGATTATGGTACTGTATCGAGTAAACAATTTGTCTCTTAACTCCTCCTTTCATAATGACTCATCCCCTTCTCAGCTAAGCACCACATTGCATTTCATAACAAAACTGTAGACATGCTATAGTTTGAGCAGATAGGCGCTCAGATTTTTTAAAGCGGACCGAGGAGTAAAACAACCATAGACAGTTAAATGCTCACATTTGAAGCGACCTCGTGTTTTCATTAAGTGTGTCTGTTCCGTCAATAGAACGACAGTGCTAAAATTCCTATTACGATGGCTTCCAAAAAAAAAGCAGAAATCCTCTTATATGAAGTGTTAACATAAAATGCTTTGATTGAACAAACAGTAGGCTTATTAAAGATGCTTGACAAGGGTGCTTCAGTTAAGAGACTTTGTGATGAATATACCCTAGGCCAGGGATGGCAAATCATTTAATATGATTATGGCAAGCAAGGCTCCTAAAACTAAATTTTATGGAGGTTTCGATTGGCATCAGCTGTGAGCCAGAAAAATTTAGGAACCAGTTATATTTTGAATTGAATAAAAAATTGGGATTGTCACCTGGAAGCAATAGTGAAAGGCAAAGGAGACTTGATCTCAAACGAATGCAGAGATGTATTAAAAATGCATCTACATGTTTTAAGAGAAGAAGACTGTTTCTAAAAAGACAGACAACATCAAGAGTCTGCTAGAAAAGCAAAGGAAGGCATTACCTATTCAAAAGATATAGGACTGGTTCCAGCAGGGGAATGTTTAACCACTACAGTTGCTGAGGGACCATATGAACTTGTTTACTTTGATATGGAAACATCTGGATTTGGTAGGAATGCAGAAATTTGCCAGATTGCTGCAAAATACAATGAAAAAATATTTTCAGAATACGTCCTACCTGTAAATGGGTTGTCCTCCTATGCTTCAAAGGTAAATGGGCTTGTGCGGTCAGGTAATATTTTATATAAAGGCAACTTACCTGTTCAAACATTACGTTTACATCAGTGTTTATTGAAATTCTTAGACTTTCTTGAGGGAGTAGGCAAATCTGTCATTTTGGTTGGGCATAACATTTTAAAATTTGATTGGACATGAATAATGGTAACTTGAATGACAGATTTTTTGTTAGTGTCAAGGGATTACTAGATATCCTTCCTTTGATGAAATCATTGATTCCAGGCAGAAAATCTTATAAATTAATTGAATTAGCCCAGGAATATTTGACTGAGGAAGAGCGCCTTGGTGCTCATGATGCCTTGTGTGATATCAAGATGTTGGAGGGGATTGTTGAAAAGTTGAGTTAGTTCAGAAATCATGAGTAAAAGATCAATTAATTTAGAAGCATAAAAACGTAGGAAAATAAGACAAAGAAATAACCATGACAATGCATTAACATTGAAGCCTTGTGTTGGTGTTGTATCCACTAGGATAATTAACAAGTTGGCAGGATGTGGGTTGAATCTTCCCACTCTAATAGAGACATACAAGACTTGTGGAGGAGAAGGTGTAGAGGCACTAGAATCTGAAGATGTTAATGGGAGACCGAAGGTAACCAAAAATAAAAGGATAATTTCGTCATTGTTAGGATTCTTGAGTGCATATGAAGGTTTATTAAATGTGAGAAGTATATGACCTGTTATTGCTACACAATTATTGTATTTTATGAGCTATGGAAATAAAATTATTAGTTATTACCCACTGCATTTTATTTTAATAAACCAAATGATATGTCTTTGATCACTACTTGTTAAAAATAAGTAAGGGATATAAATTATTTTTTATGTAATTAAATATTATCTTAAATGTCTGCTATATCTTTCTGTACTGAATAGAAATACCTTTGTTTTTAAAGGACTGTAAACCATAACCTGATATATCAAGGAGATATCCCCAAAATTAATGCAAGCAGAATTATAAAAAAATTGTATTCTGCTTCTTTAAACTATTCTTTATCGATGCCACTAAAAAAACGTCACCGGACTTGTTTTCATAACATATTATAAAAAGCAGTATCAAAAACTTGTTTTACTTGATATCACAGCCTTGAAGGAAGTAGACATTACAATTTTCCCTTGCTTCTAAATGCTTTAAGTAACATTAAAAAATTAAACAGGATATTATCACTTACAAAGGTGTTTGCTGGGTTAGTGATTTTTCCAAAATCGGGAATATATATTTTGGCGACGTTTTCCTCGCCACAACATATTCGTAAACATTTCTTCATGTTAGAAAGGAATGCATATTTTACCAAACAGGACATTTAAGCATACTGTTTAATAATTTGAAATGTATAGGACAAGGACAGGAATACAGGTCTTCCGTAAAATACAGGGCCAACGGTAATCATGATGATAGTCTTTCAGAAAACCCATCCAATATGTTACTAACTGTAAATATTGTGTAGCTCGCTTCCCTGTTCCCTACACAGCAGACAAGAACAACGATGTTGCCACGTTTCTAAGACCAAGTGGCGCCAGTGTAGAGTAACTACTGAAAAATCATATATTTTCTTGAAGAAAAACATTAATTTCTCCTCAATCACTTCCGTAAGGTATGCTTTTCTTTACATTTTTAGATAGAGGAAATATCACAGTGTATTACGCAAGATTTTGAAGAAAATGGCATTTATTTTAGAGCTGAAAAGAGATACTTTCCCCTTCCAATCTGCTTCTCTCCGCCATACTCGTATATGAAAACATAGCAATCCGCCAGAATTTCAATTGAATTTTCTGAAAAAATAAGTCCGGTGACACATTGTTTCTTTTAGTGGAGTCGATAAAGAATAGTTTTAAGAAGCAGTATACATATATTTATTAAAATGACATTTACATTAATTTCGGGGGTACCTCCTTAAGGTACGGTATGTTTCCTTTATTCTATGATACGTCTATGAAAGTCATAATTTTAGTTCGCCAAAAAAATGACGACCGCTACGGTAGGGATCAGTGACCATATGGCTGGAAAATTACGTACAGCAGAATGATCGGTGATCGCTCCCGGAGCGATTTCTGCCGAATATGACGACAAAAACAGTTAAGTGTTTAACAAAAGAGGACTATCGAGGAGATTTCTGCTAGTACCGATATAAAGAGATCACCCAATAAATTCGTCACGTAGGAGTGTGAAGATGCTTAACTTGAGTGTAGCATTTTTGAGAAATAGGAATTGGTGATTTAAAAAACCCTTTGTCGGCTCAAATTTTTTTCCCTAGAGCTGGCCCAAAAACCGGGGGGCGCGGGATACACGGGGGCGCGGCTTACGCGAGCAAATACGGTAAAACTTGCAATTTGACGATAATGAGAGCGATCAGGTAATTGAAAAATCCTTCCTATATGGTGACGTCAATCAGCCTTGCAAATAAATATTCGCAACCTGAGTAGTTTAGTCTTACAATGGATAGAAACACTTACTGACTCGAATGAAATTCATCGTTATTGAATCTTTGCACACTTGTTTGTACCCACCAAATTTTTAGTGCCCGAAAATAGCCTCCCCCCTCAACTTTTGCACTTCATTTTTGGCCAAAAACAGGGGGCTATATTCGGTCAAATACGGTATCTGTATATATGTATCATAAGACAATCACATAATTCAGCTGTGAATTAATTCAAAAGATGAATACAAACACATTTTGCAGCTGAAATAAATAGAACAAGCCCTTTAAATATTACTTGCCTCTGATAAAAATAGCCACAACTGGGTTGTAAAACAATACATGCATTTAGATAAGAACAGCCATCATCAGTGGCAAGATGCCACCGATAACAACTGCTCTGTAGCCAAAATGCATGTATTAATTTTTGCACAACCCAGCTGTGGCTATTTTCATCAGAGGCAAGTAATATCTTAAGGGCTTGTTCTAGAAAACTTAAAAAAAGAAACATTTCACATTATCAATGGTCTAATGCTAATTAATAATGTCCCTTATTGTTGAAGCAACACGTTAAATAAAATGAATGCATGCAAATGGTTCTAAATAGGAGCAATGTTCACATAAACAACGAAAAGATAATGCAGTATTGAATCTCACAAAGCAATGATTAATTAGAATTACTTAAAAGCACGAATAACATTTTTATAAACTATATTCAAAGTCAGAAATAAACTGAAAAATTAAAATTTTGAGGCATGCCTATTTCAAATGTTAATAAAATTAAACATCTTTATATTTGCCAAATTAATTTTCTTCATATAAATGCAAGTATCTCTATTAGATGTTTTACCTTTTTTGAAAAGATTAATTGCATAACAGAAACTCAAAAAATACATATACTTCTCGTAGCAACTTAATTTTTATGGCAGAACTAAATATATTTTGTCTTTAATAATTAAAAATACAACCGATTAATCGAGGTGAGATTATATTTACAACATCAAAGGCATATTTGCTTTTATGTAAAGTTCAGATTGTAAGCTATTATTTGTAGAATGTAACTGATTTAATAAAAGAAAACACTATTTATGACTAAAGTTTCAGCCTTATATATACAGGAAGAGCATAAAATTTAACAATTTGAGGTTAATTTATGTAACATTTGAGTAGTAATTGTATTGCATGACTCAACTCTGATTATCATTAACAAATTACATTGCTCCTACTCAATAGCTTTACAATTTCATGGCTAATTTGTTTCAAAATAAAAATTAGTAAAACAAATCATTAAAAATTTATGTAGCAATACATTAACGTTACAGAATATTTATTAAAAACTGATATTTGAAGAATTTTCAGATTGTAATTTATGAAATTATTGAGTACACAATGAAACGTTAGTACGTACTTCATTAAATATTTGTATGCAATTGAGTTATTTATGATAAAAATTCAAAGAATTCCTTCTCAGTAAGACTCAGAATAAGTCAAAATCTCATATGGAATATACCAAAATCATTGTTATGATAATTTAATGAAAATATTTCGTACAATAGCCATGAAATGGTTAATTACTCTCAAATACAACTCAACCAACAAGAGACAACGTTAACATTTGCATTAGAGACCAAATTATGAATCAAAACAACTACAAAATTTAGAATCAAAATCCTATAATTATTATATCAAATAGAATTGAATGAGCTTCCCACAATATATATACAGTACAACCTCGTAAATCAGGCATTCAAAAATCTGGTACTTTTTCTAAATTTTTCTGCAGGCAGTCGACTGTACAGGAGCAGGTGTCGCATTTATACATTATTTTCCATAAATCACCAATTTTTCCTGGATTTCTCCTATTTGCTAGATTGTATGTCATTGTTACTGTTTTCAAGGCGTAAAATCATTCATTTTGCAAGACATTCAATAGGGGTTCGCATTTTGGTTTAATGTTGGGGGTTTTCGCTCTGTGGACTTTAGCGATCTGAGTTATTCCGCTACCTAAAATTGTAAACGCAACAAATTAAGCAAACTTGAGAACCATCGTCAATGCATCGAAAGATTATGGCACTGTATCGAGTAAACAATTTGTCTCTTAACTCCTCCTTTCATAATGACTCATCCCCTTCTCAGCTAAGCACCACATTGCATTTCATAACAAAACTGTAGACATGCTATAGTTTGAGCAGATAGGCGCTCAGATTTTTTAAAGCGGACCGAGGAGTAAAACAACCATAGACAGTTAAATGCTCACATTTGAAGCGACCTCGTGTTTTCATTAAGTGTGTCTGTTCCGTCAATAGAACGACAGTGCTAAAATTCCTATTACGATGGCTTCCAAAAAAAAAGCAGAAATCCTCTTATATGAAGTGTTAACATAAAATGCTTTGATTGAACAAACAGTAGGCTTATTAAAGATGCTTGACAAGGGTGCTTCAGTTAAGAGACTTTGTGATGAATATACCCTAGGCCAGGGATGGCAAATCATTTAATATGATTATGGCAAGCAAGGCTCCTAAAACTAAATTTTATGGAGGTTTCGATTGGCATCAGCTGTGAGCCAGAAAAATTTAGGAACCAGTTATATTTTGAATTGAATAAAAAATTGGGATTGTCACCTGGAAGCAATAGTGAAAGGCAAAGGAGACTTGATCTCAAACGAATGCAGAGATGTATTAAAAATGCATCTACATGTTTTAAGAGAAGAAGACTGTTTCTAAAAAGACAGACAACATCAAGAGTCTGCTAGAAAAGCAAAGGAAGGCATTACCTATTCAAAAGATATAGGACTGGTTCCAGCAGGGGAATGTTTAACCACTACAGTTGCTGAGGGACCATATGAACTTGTTTACTTTGATATGGAAACATCTGGATTTGGTAGGAATGCAGAAATTTGCCAGATTGCTGCAAAATACAATGAAAAAATATTTTCAGAATACGTCCTACCTGTAAATGGGTTGTCCTCCTATGCTTCAAAGGTAAATGGGCTTGTGCGGTCAGGTAATATTTTATATAAAGGCAACTTACCTGTTCAAACATTACGTTTACATCAGTGTTTATTGAAATTCTTAGACTTTCTTGAGGGAGTAGGCAAATCTGTCATTTTGGTTGGGCATAACATTTTAAAATTTGATTGGACATGAATAATGGTACCTTGAATGACAGATTTTTTGTTAGTGTCAAGGGATTACTAGATATCCTTCCTTTGATGAAATCATTGATTCCAGGCAGAAAATCTTATAAATTAATTGAATTAGCCCAGGAATATTTGACTGAGGAAGAGCGCCTTGGTGCTCATGATGCCTTGTGTGATATCAAGATGTTGGAGGGGATTGTTGAAAAGTTGAGTTAGTTCAGAAATCATGAGTAAAAGATCAATTAATTTAGAAGCATAAAAACGTAGGAAAATAAGACAAAGAAATAACCATGACAATGCATTAACATTGAAGCCTTGTGTTGGTGTTGTATCCACTAGGATAATTAACAAGTTGGCAGCATGTGGGTTGAATCTTCCCACTCTAATAGAGACATACAAGACTTGTGGAGGAGAAGGTGTAGAGGCACTAGAATCTGAAGATGTTAATGGGAGACCGAAGGTAACCAAAAATAAAAGGATAATTTCGTCATTGTTAGGATTCTTGAGTGCATATGAAGGTTTATTAAATGTGAGAAGTATATGACCTGTTATTGCTACACAATTATTGTATTTTATGAGCTATGGAAATAAAATTATTAGTTATTACCCACTGCATTTTATTTTAATAAACCAAATGATATGTCTTTGATCACTACTTGTTAAAAATAAGTAAGGGATATAAATTATTTTTTATGTAATTAAATATTATCTTAAATGTCTGCTATATCTTTCTGTACTGAATAGAAATACCTTTGTTTTTAAAGGACTGTAAACCATAACCTGATATATCAAGGAGATATCCCCAAAATTAATGCAAGCAGAATTATAAAAAAATTGTATTCTGCTTCTTTAAACTATTCTTTATCGATGCCACTAAAAAAACGTCACCGGACTTGTTTTCATAACATATTATAAAAAGCAGTATCAAAAACTTGTTTTACTTGATATCACAGCCTTGAAGGAAGTAGACATTACAATTTTCCCTTGCTTCTAAATGCTTTAAGTAACATTAAAAAATTAAACAGGATATTATCACTTACAAAGGTGTTTGCTGGGTTAGTGATTTTTCCAAAATCGGGAATATATATTTTGGCGACGTTTTCCTCGCCACAACATATTCGTAAACATTTCTTCATGTTAGAAAGGAATGCATATTTTACCAAACAGGACATTTAAGCATACTGTTTAATAATTTGAAATGTATAGGACAAGGACAGGAATACAGGTCTTCCGTAAAATACAGGGCCAACGGTAATCATGATGATAGTCTTTCAGAAAACCCATCCAATATGTTACTAACTGTAAATATTGTGTAGCTCGCTTCCCTGTTCCCTACACAGCAGACAAGAACAACGATGTTGCCACGTTTCTAAGACCAAGTGGCGCCAGTGTAGAGTAACTACTGAAAAATCATATATTTTCTTGAAGAAAAACATTAATTTCTCCTCAATCACTTCCGTAAGGTATGCTTTTCTTTACATTTTTAGATAGAGGAAATATCACAGTGTATTACGCAAGATTTTGAAGAAAATGGCATTTATTTTAGAGCTGAAAAGAGATACTTTCCCCTTCCAATCTGCTTCTCTCCGCCATACTCGTATATGAAAACATAGCAATCCGCCAGAATTTCAATTGAATTTTCTGAAAAAATAAGTCCGGTGACACATTGTTTCTTTTAGTGGAGTCGATAAAGAATAGTTTTAAGAAGCAGTATACATATATTTATTAAAATGACATTTACATTAATTTCGGGGGTACCTCCTTAAGGTACGGTATGTTTCCTTTATTCTATGATACGTCTATGAAAGTCATAATTTTAGTTCGCCAAAAAAATGACGACCGCTACGGTAGGGATCAGTGACCATATGGCTGGAAAATTACGTACAGCAGAATGATCGGTGATCGCTCCCGGAGCGATTTCTGCCGAATATGACGACAAAAACAGTTAAGTGTTTAACAAAAGAGGACTATCGAGGAGATTTCTGCTAGTACCGATATAAAGAGATCACCCAATAAATTCGTCACGTAGGAGTGTGAAGATGCTTAACTTGAGTGTAGCATTTTTGAGAAATAGGAATTGGTGATTTAAAAAACCCTTTGTCGGCTCAAATTTTTTTCCCTAGAGCTGGCCCAAAAACCGGGGGGCGCGGGATACACGGGGGCGCGGCTTACGCGAGCAAATACGGTAAAACTTGCAATTTGACGATAATGAGAGCGATCAGGTAATTGAAAAATCCTTCCTATATGGTGACGTCAATCAGCCTTGCAAATAAATATTCGCAACCCGAGTAGTTTAGTCTTACAATGGATAGAAACACTTACTGACTCGAATGAAATTCATCGTTATTGAATCTTTGCACACTTGTTTGTACCCACCAAATTTTTAGTGCCCGAAAATAGCCTCCCCCCTCAACTTTTGCACTTCATTTTTGGCCAAAAACAGGGGGCTATATTCGGTCAAATACGGTATCTGTATATATGTATCATAAGACAATCACATAATTCAGCTGTGAATTAATTCAAAAGATGAATACAAACACATTTTGCAGCTGAAATAAATAGAACAAGCCCTTTAAATATTACTTGCCTCTGATAAAAATAGCCACAACTGGGTTGTAAAACAATACATGCATTTAGATAAGAACAGCCATCATCAGTGGCAAGATGCCACCGATAACAACTGCTCTGTAGGTAAAATGCATGTATTAATTTCTGCACAACCCAGTTGTGGCTATATTCATCAGAGGCAAGTAATATCTTAAGGGCTTGTTCAAGAAAAACTTAAAAAAAGAAACATTTCAATGGTCTAATGCTAATTAATAATGTCCCTTATTGTTGAAGCAACACGTTAAATAAAATGAATGCATGCAAATGGTTCTAAATAGGAGCAATGTTCACATAAACAACGAAAAGATAATGCAGTATTGAATCTCACAAAGCAATGATTAATTAGAATTACTTAAAAGCACGAATAACATTTTTATAAACTATATTCAAAGTCAGAAATAAACTGAAAAATTAAAATTTTGAGGCATGCCTATTTCAAATGTTAATGAAATTAAACATCTTTATATATGCCAAATTAATTTTCTTCGTATAAATGCAAGTATCTCTATTAGATGTTTTACCTTTTTTGAAAAGATTAATTGCATAACAGAAACTCAAAAAATACATATACTTCTCGTAGCAACTTAATTTTTATGGCAGAACTAAATATATTTTGTCTTTAATAATTAAAAATACAACCGATTAATCGAGGTGAGATTATATTTACAACATCAAAGGCATATTTGCTTTTATGTAAAGTTCAGATTGTAAGCTATTATTTGTAGAATGTAACTGATTTAATAAAAGAAAACACTATTTATGACTAAAGTTTCAGCCTTATATATACAGGAAGAGCATAAAATTTAACAATTTGAGGTTAATTTATGTAACATTTGAGTAGTAATTGCATTGCATGACTCAACTCTGATTATCATTAACAAATTACATTGCTACTACTCAATAGCTTTACAACTTCATGGCTAATTTGTTTCAAAATAAAAATTAGTAAAACAAATCATTAAAAATTTATGTAGCAATACATTAACGTTACAGAATATTTATTAAAAACTGATATTTGAAGAATTTTCAGATTGTAATTTATGAAATTATTGAGTACACAATGAAACGTTAGTACGTACTTCATTAAATATTTGTATGCAATTGAGTTATTTATGATAAAAATTCAAAGAATTCCTTCTCAGTAAGACTCAGAATAAGTCAAAATCTCATATGGAATATACCAAAATCATTGTTATGATAATTTAATGAAAATATTTCGTACAATAGCCATCAAATGGTTAATTACTCTCAAATACAACTCAACCAACAAGAGACAACGTTAACATTTGCATTAGAGACCAAATTATGAATCAAAACAACTACAAAATTTAGAATCAAAATCCTATAATTATTATATCAAATAGAATTGAATGAGCTTCCCACAATATATATACAGTACAACCTCGTAAATCAGGCATTCAAAAATCTGGTACTTTTTCTAAATTTTTCTGCAGGCAGTCGACTGTACAGGAGCAGGTGTCGCATTTATACATTATTTTCCATAAATCACCAATTTTTCCTGGATTTCTCCTATTTGCTAGATTGTATGTCATTGTTACTGTTTTCAAGGCGTAAAATCATTCATTTTGCGAGACATTCAATAGGGGTTCGCATTTTGGTTTAATGTTGGGGGTTATCGCTCTGTGGACTTTAGGGATCCGAGCTATTCCGCTACCTAAAATTGCAAACGCAACAAATTAAGCAAACTTGAGAACCATCGTCAATGCATCGAAAGATTATGGTACTGTATCGAATAAACAATTTGTCTCTTAACTCCTCCTTTCATAATGACTCATCCCCTTCTCAGCTAAGCACCACATTGCATTTCATAACAAAACTGTAGACATGCTATAGTTTGAGCAGATAGGCGCTCAGATTTTTTAAAGCGGACCGAGGAGTAAAACAACCATAGACAGTTAAATGCTCACATTTGAAGCGACCTCGTGTTTTCATTAAGTGTGTCTGTTCCGTCAATAGAACGACAGTGCTAAAATTCCTATTACGATGGCTTCCAAAAAAAAAGCAGAAATCCTCTTATATGAAGTGTTAACATAAAATGCTTTGATTGAACAAACAGTAGGCTTATTAAAGATGCTTGACAAGGGTGCTTCAGTTAAGAGACTTTGTGATGAATATACCCTAGGCCAGGGATGGCAAATCATTTAATATGATTATGGCAAGCAAGGCTCCTAAAACTAAATTTTATGGAGGTTTCGATTGGCATCAGCTGTGAGCCAGAAAAATTTAGGAACCAGTTATATTTTGAATTGAATAAAAAATTGGGATTGTCACCTGGAAGCAATAGTGAAAGGCAAAGGAGACTTGATCTCAAACGAATGCAGAGATGTATTAAAAATGCATCTACATGTTTTAAGAGAAGAAGACTGTTTCTAAAAAGACAGACAACATCAAGAGTCTGCTAGAAAAGCAAAGGAAGGCATTACCTATTCAAAAGATATAGGACTGGTTCCAGCAGGGGAATGTTTAACCACTACAGTTGCTGAGGGACCATATGAACTTGTTTACTTTGATATGGAAACATCTGGATTTGGTAGGAATGCAGAAATTTGCCAGATTGCTGCAAAATACAATGAAAAAATATTTTCAGAATACGTCCTACCTGTAAATGGGTTGTCCTCCTATGCTTCAAAGGTAAATGGGCTTGTGCGGTCAGGTAATATTTTATATAAAGGCAACTTACCTGTTCAAACATTACGTTTACATCAGTGTTTATTGAAATTCTTAGACTTTCTTGAGGGAGTAGGCAAATCTGTCATTTTGGTTGGGCATAACATTTTAAAATTTGATTGGACATGAATAATGGTAACTTGAATGACAGATTTTTTGTTAGTGTCAAGGGATTACTAGATATCCTTCCTTTGATGAAATCATTGATTCCAGGCAGAAAATCTTATAAATTAATTGAATTAGCCCAGGAATATTTGACTGAGGAAGAGCGCCTTGGTGCTCATGATGCCTTGTGTGATATCAAGATGTTGGAGGGGATTGTTGAAAAGTTGAGTTAGTTCAGAAATCATGAGTAAAAGATCAATTAATTTAGAAGCATAAAAACGTAGGAAAATAAGACAAAGAAATAACCATGACAATGCATTAACATTGAAGCCTTGTGTTGGTGTTGTATCCACTAGGATAATTAACAAGTTGGCAGCATGTGGGTTGAATCTTCCCACTCTAATAGAGACATACAAGACTTGTGGAGGAGAAGGTGTAGAGGCACTAGAATCTGAAGATGTTAATGGGAGACCGAAGGTAACCAAAAATAAAAGGATAATTTCGTCATTGTTAGGATTCTTGAGTGCATATGAAGGTTTATTAAATGTGAGAAGTATATGACCTGTTATTGCTACACAATTATTGTATTTTATGAGCTATGGAAATAAAATTATTAGTTATTACCCACTGCATTTTATTTTAATAAACCAAATGATATGTCTTTGATCACTACTTGTTAAAAATAAGTAAGGGATATAAATTATTTTTTATGTAATTAAATATTATCTTAAATGTCTGCTATATCTTTCTGTACTGAATAGAAATACCTTTGTTTTTAAAGGACTGTAAACCATAACCTGATATATCAAGGAGATATCCCCAAAATTAATGCAAGCAGAATTATAAAAAAATTGTATTCTGCTTCTTTAAACTATTCTTTATCGATGCCACTAAAAAAACGTCACCGGACTTGTTTTCATAACATATTATAAAAAGCAGTATCAAAAACTTGTTTTACTTGATATCACAGCCTTGAAGGAAGTAGACATTACAATTTTCCCTTGCTTCTAAATGCTTTAAGTAACATTAAAAAATTAAACAGGATATTATCACTTACAAAGGTGTTTGCTGGGTTAGTGATTTTTCCAAAATCGGGAATATATATTTTGGCGACGTTTTCCTCGCCACAACATATTCGTAAACATTTCTTCATGTTAGAAAGGAATGCATATTTTACCAAACAGGACATTTAAGCATACTGTTTAATAATTTGAAATGTATAGGACAAGGACAGGAATACAGGTCTTCCGTAAAATACAGGGCCAACGGTAATCATGATGATAGTCTTTCAGAAAACCCATCCAATATGTTACTAACTGTAAATATTGTGTAGCTCGCTTCCCTGTTCCCTACACAGCAGACAAGAACAACGATGTTGCCACGTTTCTAAGACCAAGTGGCGCCAGTGTAGAGTAACTACTGAAAAATCATATATTTTCTTGAAGAAAAACATTAATTTCTCCTCAATCACTTCCGTAAGGTATGCTTTTCTTTACATTTTTAGATAGAGGAAATATCACAGTGTATTACGCAAGATTTTGAAGAAAATGGCATTTATTTTAGAGCTGAAAAGAGATACTTTCCCCTTCCAATCTGCTTCTCTCCGCCATACTCGTATATGAAAACATAGCAATCCGCCAGAATTTCAATTGAATTTTTTGAAAAAATAAGTCCGGTGACACATTGTTTCTTTTAGTGGAGTCGATAAAGAATAGTTTTAAGAAGCAGTATACATATATTTATTAAAATGACATTTACATTAATTTCGGGGGTACCTCCTTAAGGTACGGTATGTTTCCTTTATTCTATGATACGTCTATGAAAGTCATAATTTTAGTTCGCCAAAAAAATGACGACCGCTACGGTAGGGATCAGTGACCATATGGCTGGAAAATTACGTACAGCAGAATGATCGGTGATCGCTCCCGGAGCGATTTCTGCCGAATATGACGACAAAAACAGTTAAGTGTTTAACAAAAGAGGACTATCGAGGAGATTTCTGCTAGTACCGATATAAAGAGATCACCCAATAAATTCGTCACGTAGGAGTGTGAAGATGCTTAACTTGAGTGTAGCATTTTTGAGAAATAGGAATTGGTGATTTAAAAAACCCTTTGTCGGCTCAAATTTTTTTCCCTAGAGCTGGCCCAAAAACCGGGGGGCGCGGGATACACGGGGGCGCGGCTTACGCGAGCAAATACGGTAAAACTTGCAATTTGACGATAATGAGAGCGATCAGGTAATTGAAAAATCCTTCCTATATGGTGACGTCAATCAGCCTTGCAAATAAATATTCGCAACCCGAGTAGTTTAGTCTTACAATGGATAGAAACACTTACTGACTCGAATGAAATTCATCGTTATTGAATCTTTGCACACTTGTTTGTACCCACCAAATTTTTAGTGCCCGAAAATAGCCTCCCCCCTCAACTTTTGCACTTCATTTTTGGCCAAAAACAGGGGGCTATATTCGGTCAAATACGGTATCTGTATATATGTATCATAAGACAATCACATAATTCAGCTGTGAATTAATTCAAAAGATGAATACAAACACATTTTGCAGCTGAAATAAATAGAACAAGCCCTTTAAATATTACTTGCCTCTGATAAAAATAGCCACAACTGGGTTGTAAAACAATACATGCATTTAGATAAGAACAGCCATCATCAGTGGCAAGATGCCACCGATAACAACTGCTCTGTAGCCAAAATGCATGTATTAATTTTTGCACAACCCAGCTGTGGCTATTTTCATCAGAGGCAAGTAATATCTTAAGGGCTTGTTCTAGAAAACTTAAAAAAAGAAACATTTCACATTATCAATGGTCTAATGCTAATTAATAATGTCCCTTATTGTTGAAGCAACACGTTAAATAAAATGAATGCATGCAAATGGTTCTAAATAGGAGCAATGTTCACATAAACAACGAAAAGATAATGCAGTATTGAATCTCACAAAGCAATGATTAATTAGAATTACTTAAAAGCACGAATAACATTTTTATAAACTATATTCAAAGTCAGAAATAAACTGCAAAATTAAAATTTTGAGGCATGCCTATTTCAAATGTTAATAAAATTAAACATCTTTATATTTGCCAAATTAATTTTCTTCATATAAATGCAAGTATCTCTATTAGATGTTTTACCTTTTTTGAAAAGATTAATTGCATAACAGAAACTCAAAAAATACATATACTTCTCGTAGCAACTTAATTTTTATGGCAGAACTAAATATATTTTGTCTTTAATAATTAAAAATACAACCGATTAATCGAGGTGAGATTATATTTACAACATCAAAGGCATATTTGCTTTTATGTAAAGTTCAGATTGTAAGCTATTATTTGTAGAATGTAACTGATTTAATAAAAGAAAACACTATTTATGACTAAAGTTTCAGCCTTATATATACAGGAAGAGCATAAAATTTAACAATTTGAGGTTAATTTATGTAACATTTGAGTAGTAATTGTATTGCATGACTCAACTCTGATTATCATTAACAAATTACATTGCTCCTACTCAATAGCTTTACAATTTCATGGCTAATTTGTTTCAAAATAAAAATTAGTAAAACAAATCATTAAAAATTTATGTAGCAATACATTAACGTTACAGAATATTTATTAAAAACTGATATTTGAAGAATTTTCAGATTGTAATTTATGAAATTATTGAGTACACAATGAAACGTTAGTACGTACTTCATTAAATATTTGTATGCAATTGAGTTATTTATGATAAAAATTCAAAGAATTCCTTCTCAGTAAGACTCAGAATAAGTCAAAATCTCATATGGAATATACCAAAATCATTGTTATGATAATTTAATGAAAATATTTCGTACAATAGCCATGAAATGGTTAATTACTCTCAAATACAACTCAACCAACAAGAGACAACGTTAACATTTGCATTAGAGACCAAATTATGAATCAAAACAACTACAAAATTTAGAATCAAAATCCTATAATTATTATATCAAATAGAATTGAATGAGCTTCCCACAATATATATACAGTACAACCTCGTAAATCAGGCATTCAAAAATCTGGTACTTTTTCTAAATTTTTCTGCAGGCAGTCGACTGTACAGGAGCAGGTGTCGCATTTATACATTATTTTCCATAAATCACCAATTTTTCCTGGATTTCTCCTATTTGCTAGATTGTATGTCATTGTTACTGTTTTCAAGGCGTAAAATCATTCATTTTGCAAGACATTCAATAGGGGTTCGCATTTTGGTTTAATGTTGGGGGTTTTCGCTCTGTGGACTTTAGCGATCTGAGTTATTCCGCTACCTAAAATTGTAAACGCAACAAATTAAGCAAACTTGAGAACCATCGTCAATGCATCGAAAGATTATGGCACTGTATCGAGTAAACAATTTGTCTCTTAACTCCTCCTTTCATAATGACTCATCCCCTTCTCAGCTAAGCACCACATTGCATTTCATAACAAAACTGTAGACATGCTATAGTTTGAGCAGATAGGCGCTCAGATTTTTTAAAGCGGACCGAGGAGTAAAACAACCATAGACAGTTAAATGCTCACATTTGAAGCGACCTCGTGTTTTCATTAAGTGTGTCTGTTCCGTCAATAGAACGACAGTGCTAAAATTCCTATTACGATGGCTTCCAAAAAAAAAGCAGAAATCCTCTTATATGAAGTGTTAACATAAAATGCTTTGATTGAACAAACAGTAGGCTTATTAAAGATGCTTGACAAGGGTGCTTCAGTTAAGAGACTTTGTGATGAATATACCCTAGGCCAGGGATGGCAAATCATTTAATATGATTATGGCAAGCAAGGCTCCTAAAACTAAATTTTATGGAGGTTTCGATTGGCATCAGCTGTGAGCCAGAAAAATTTAGGAACCAGTTATATTTTGAATTGAATAAAAAATTGGGATTGTCACCTGGAAGCAATAGTGAAAGGCAAAGGAGACTTGATCTCAAACGAATGCAGAGATGTATTAAAAATGCATCTACATGTTTTAAGAGAAGAAGACTGTTTCTAAAAAGACAGACAACATCAAGAGTCTGCTAGAAAAGCAAAGGAAGGCATTACCTATTCAAAAGATATAGGACTGGTTCCAGCAGGGGAATGTTTAACCACTACAGTTGCTGAGGGACCATATGAACTTGTTTACTTTGATATGGAAACATCTGGATTTGGTAGGAATGCAGAAATTTGCCAGATTGCTGCAAAATACAATGAAAAAATATTTTCAGAATACGTCCTACCTGTAAATGGGTTGTCCTCCTATGCTTCAAAGGTAAATGGGCTTGTGCGGTCAGGTAATATTTTATATAAAGGCAACTTACCTGTTCAAACATTACGTTTACATCAGTGTTTATTGAAATTCTTAGACTTTCTTGAGGGAGTAGGCAAATCTGTCATTTTGGTTGGGCATAACATTTTAAAATTTGATTGGACATGAATAATGGTACCTTGAATGACAGATTTTTTGTTAGTGTCAAGGGATTACTAGATATCCTTCCTTTGATGAAATCATTGATTCCAGGCAGAAAATCTTATAAATTAATTGAATTAGCCCAGGAATATTTGACTGAGGAAGAGCGCCTTGGTGCTCATGATGCCTTGTGTGATATCAAGATGTTGGAGGGGATTGTTGAAAAGTTGAGTTAGTTCAGAAATCATGAGTAAAAGATCAATTAATTTAGAAGCATAAAAACGTAGGAAAATAAGACAAAGAAATAACCATGACAATGCATTAACATTGAAGCCTTGTGTTGGTGTTGTATCCACTAGGATAATTAACAAGTTGGCAGCATGTGGGTTGAATCTTCCCACTCTAATAGAGACATACAAGACTTGTGGAGGAGAAGGTGTAGAGGCACTAGAATCTGAAGATGTTAATGGGAGACCGAAGGTAACCAAAAATAAAAGGATAATTTCGTCATTGTTAGGATTCTTGAGTGCATATGAAGGTTTATTAAATGTGAGAAGTATATGACCTGTTATTGCTACACAATTATTGTATTTTATGAGCTATGGAAATAAAATTATTAGTTATTACCCACTGCATTTTATTTTAATAAACCAAATGATATGTCTTTGATCACTACTTGTTAAAAATAAGTAAGGGATATAAATTATTTTTTATGTAATTAAATATTATCTTAAATGTCTGCTATATCTTTCTGTACTGAATAGAAATACCTTTGTTTTTAAAGGACTGTAAACCATAACCTGATATATCAAGGAGATATCCCCAAAATTAATGCAAGCAGAATTATAAAAAAATTGTATTCTGCTTCTTTAAACTATTCTTTATCGATGCCACTAAAAAAACGTCACCGGACTTGTTTTCATAACATATTATAAAAAGCAGTATCAAAAACTTGTTTTACTTGATATCACAGCCTTGAAGGAAGTAGACATTACAATTTTCCCTTGCTTCTAAATGCTTTAAGTAACATTAAAAAATTAAACAGGATATTATCACTTACAAAGGTGTTTGCTGGGTTAGTGATTTTTCCAAAATCGGGAATATATATTTTGGCGACGTTTTCCTCGCCACAACATATTCGTAAACATTTCTTCATGTTAGAAAGGAATGCATATTTTACCAAACAGGACATTTAAGCATACTGTTTAATAATTTGAAATGTATAGGACAAGGACAGGAATACAGGTCTTCCGTAAAATACAGGGCCAACGGTAATCATGATGATAGTCTTTCAGAAAACCCATCCAATATGTTACTAACTGTAAATATTGTGTAGCTCGCTTCCCTGTTCCCTACACAGCAGACAAGAACAACGATGTTGCCACGTTTCTAAGACCAAGTGGCGCCAGTGTAGAGTAACTACTGAAAAATCATATATTTTCTTGAAGAAAAACATTAATTTCTCCTCAATCACTTCCGTAAGGTATGCTTTTCTTTACATTTTTAGATAGAGGAAATATCACAGTGTATTACGCAAGATTTTGAAGAAAATGGCATTTATTTTAGAGCTGAAAAGAGATACTTTCCCCTTCCAATCTGCTTCTCTCCGCCATACTCGTATATGAAAACATAGCAATCCGCCAGAATTTCAATTGAATTTTTTGAAAAAATAAGTCCGGTGACACATTGTTTCTTTTAGTGGAGTCGATAAAGAATAGTTTTAAGAAGCAGTATACATATATTTATTAAAATGACATTTACATTAATTTCGGGGGTACCTCCTTAAGGTACGGTATGTTTCCTTTATTCTATGATACGTCTATGAAAGTCATAATTTTAGTTCGCCAAAAAAATGACGACCGCTACGGTAGGGATCAGTGACCATATGGCTGGAAAATTACGTACAGCAGAATGATCGGTGATCGCTCCCGGAGCGATTTCTGCCGAATATGACGACAAAAACAGTTAAGTGTTTAACAAAAGAGGACTATCGAGGAGATTTCTGCTAGTACCGATATAAAGAGATCACCCAATAAATTCGTCACGTAGGAGTGTGAAGATGCTTAACTTGAGTGTAGCATTTTTGAGAAATAGGAATTGGTGATTTAAAAAACCCTTTGTCGGCTCAAATTTTTTTCCCTAGAGCTGGCCCAAAAACCGGGGGGCGCGGGATACACGGGGGCGCGGCTTACGCGAGCAAATACGGTAAAACTTGCAATTTGACGATAATGAGAGCGATCAGGTAATTGAAAAATCCTTCCTATATGGTGACGTCAATCAGCCTTGCAAATAAATATTCGCAACCCGAGTAGTTTAGTCTTACAATGGATAGAAACACTTACTGACTCGAATGAAATTCATCGTTATTGAATCTTTGCACACTTGTTTGTACCCACCAAATTTTTAGTGCCCGAAAATAGCCTCCCCCCTCAACTTTTGCACTTCATTTTTGGCCAAAAACAGGGGGCTATATTCGGTCAAATACGGTATCTGTATATATGTATCATAAGACAATCACATAATTCAGCTGTGAATTAATTCAAAAGATGAATACAAACACATTTTGCAGCTGAAATAAATAGAACAAGCCCTTTAAATATTACTTGCCTCTGATAAAAATAGCCACAACTGGGTTGTAAAACAATACATGCATTTAGATAAGAACAGCCATCATCAGTGGCAAGATGCCACCGATAACAACTGCTCTGTAGGTAAAATGCATGTATTAATTTCTGCACAACCCAGTTGTGGCTATATTCATCAGAGGCAAGTAATATCTTAAGGGCTTGTTCAAGAAAAACTTAAAAAAAGAAACATTTCAATGGTCTAATGCTAATTAATAATGTCCCTTATTGTTGAAGCAACACGTTAAATAAAATGAATGCATGCAAATGGTTCTAAATAGGAGCAATGTTCACATAAACAACGAAAAGATAATGCAGTATTGAATCTCACAAAGCAATGATTAATTAGAATTACTTAAAAGCACGAATAACATTTTTATAAACTATATTCAAAGTCAGAAATAAACTGAAAAATTAAAATTTTGAGGCATGCCTATTTCAAATGTTAATGAAATTAAACATCTTTATATATGCCAAATTAATTTTCTTCGTATAAATGCAAGTATCTCTATTAGATGTTTTACCTTTTTTGAAAAGATTAATTGCATAACAGAAACTCAAAAAATACATATACTTCTCGTAGCAACTTAATTTTTATGGCAGAACTAAATATATTTTGTCTTTAATAATTAAAAATACAACCGATTAATCGAGGTGAGATTATATTTACAACATCAAAAGCATATTTGCTTTTATGTAAAGTTCAGATTGTAAGCTATTATTTGTAGAATGTAACTGATTTAATAAAAGAAAACACTATTTATGACTAAAGTTTCAGCCTTATATATACAGGAAGAGCATAAAATTTAACAATTTGAGGTTAATTTATGTAACATTTGAGTAGTAATTGCATTGCATGACTCAACTCTGATTATCATTAACAAATTACATTGCTACTACTCAATAGCTTTACAACTTCATGGCTAATTTGTTTCAAAATAAAAATTAGTAAAACAAATCATTAAAAATTTATGTAGCAATACATTAACGTTACAGAATATTTATTAAAAACTGATATTTGAAGAATTTTCAGATTGTAATTTATGAAATTATTGAGTACACAATGAAACGTTAGTACGTACTTCATTAAATATTTGTATGCAATTGAGTTATTTATGATAAAAATTCAAAGAATTCCTTCTCAGTAAGACTCAGAATAAGTCAAAATCTCATATGGAATATACCAAAATCATTGTTATGATAATTTAATGAAAATATTTCGTACAATAGCCATGAAATGGTTAATTACTCTCAAATACAACTCAACCAACAAGAGACAACGTTAACATTTGCATTAGAGACCAAATTATGAATCAAAACAACTACAAAATTTAGAATCAAAATCCTATAATTATTATATCAAATAGAATTGAATGAGCTTCCCACAATATATATACAGTACAACCTCGTAAATCAGGCATTCAAAAATCTGGTACTTTTTCTAAATTTTTCTGCAGGCAGTCGACTGTACAGGAGCAGGTGTCGCATTTATACATTATTTTCCATAAATCACCAATTTTTCCTGGATTTCTCCTATTTGCTAGATTGTATGTCATTGTTACTGTTTTCAAGGCGTAAAATCATTCATTTTGCGAGACATTCAATAGGGGTTCGCATTTTGGTTTAATGTTGGGGGTTATCGCTCTGTGGACTTTAGGGATCCGAGCTATTCCGCTACCTAAAATTGCAAACGCAACAAATTAAGCAAACTTGAGAACCATCGTCAATGCATCGAAAGATTATGGTACTGTATCGAGTAAACAATTTGTCTCTTAACTCCTCCTTTCATAATGACTCATCCCCTTCTCAGCTAAGCACCACATTGCATTTCATAACAAAACTGTAGACATGCTATAGTTTGAGCAGATAGGCGCTCAGATTTTTTAAAGCGGACCGAGGAGTAAAACAACCATAGACAGTTAAATGCTCACATTTGAAGCGACCTCGTGTTTTCATTAAGTGTGTCTGTTCCGTCAATAGAACGACAGTGCTAAAATTCCTATTACGATGGCTTCCAAAAAAAAAGCAGAAATCCTCTTATATGAAGTGTTAACATAAAATGCTTTGATTGAACAAACAGTAGGCTTATTAAAGATGCTTGACAAGGGTGCTTCAGTTAAGAGACTTTGTGATGAATATACCCTAGGCCAGGGATGGCAAATCATTTAATATGATTATGGCAAGCAAGGCTCCTAAAACTAAATTTTATGGAGGTTTCGATTGGCATCAGCTGTGAGCCAGAAAAATTTAGGAACCAGTTATATTTTGAATTGAATAAAAAATTGGGATTGTCACCTGGAAGCAATAGTGAAAGGCAAAGGAGACTTGATCTCAAACGAATGCAGAGATGTATTAAAAATGCATCTACATGTTTTAAGAGAAGAAGACTGTTTCTAAAAAGACAGACAACATCAAGAGTCTGCTAGAAAAGCAAAGGAAGGCATTACCTATTCAAAAGATATAGGACTGGTTCCAGCAGGGGAATGTTTAACCACTACAGTTGCTGAGGGACCATATGAACTTGTTTACTTTGATATGGAAACATCTGGATTTGGTAGGAATGCAGAAATTTGCCAGATTGCTGCAAAATACAATGAAAAAATATTTTCAGAATACGTCCTACCTGTAAATGGGTTGTCCTCCTATGCTTCAAAGGTAAATGGGCTTGTGCGGTCAGGTAATATTTTATATAAAGGCAACTTACCTGTTCAAACATTACGTTTACATCAGTGTTTATTGAAATTCTTAGACTTTCTTGAGGGAGTAGGCAAATCTGTCATTTTGGTTGGGCATAACATTTTAAAATTTGATTGGACATGAATAATGGTACCTTGAATGACAGATTTTTTGTTAGTGTCAAGGGATTACTAGATATCCTTCCTTTGATGAAATCATTGATTCCAGGCAGAAAATCTTATAAATTAATTGAATTAGCCCAGGAATATTTGACTGAGGAAGAGCGCCTTGGTGCTCATGATGCCTTGTGTGATATCAAGATGTTGGAGGGGATTGTTGAAAAGTTGAGTTAGTTCAGAAATCATGAGTAAAAGATCAATTAATTTAGAAGCATAAAAACGTAGGAAAATAAGACAAAGAAATAACCATGACAATGCATTAACATTGAAGCCTTGTGTTGGTGTTGTATCCACTAGGATAATTAACAAGTTGGCAGCATGTGGGTTGAATCTTCCCACTCTAATAGAGACATACAAGACTTGTGGAGGAGAAGGTGTAGAGGCACTAGAATCTGAAGATGTTAATGGGAGACCGAAGGTAACCAAAAATAAAAGGATAATTTCGTCATTGTTAGGATTCTTGAGTGCATATGAAGGTTTATTAAATGTGAGAAGTATATGACCTGTTATTGCTACACAATTATTGTATTTTATGAGCTATGGAAATAAAATTATTAGTTATTACCCACTGCATTTTATTTTAATAAACCAAATGATATGTCTTTGATCACTACTTGTTAAAAATAAGTAAGGGATATAAATTATTTTTTATGTAATTAAATATTATCTTAAATGTCTGCTATATCTTTCTGTACTGAATAGAAATACCTTTGTTTTTAAAGGACTGTAAACCATAACCTGATATATCAAGGAGATATCCCCAAAATTAATGCAAGCAGAATTATAAAAAAATTGTATTCTGCTTCTTTAAACTATTCTTTATCGATGCCACTAAAAAAACGTCACCGGACTTGTTTTCATAACATATTATAAAAAGCAGTATCAAAAACTTGTTTTACTTGATATCACAGCCTTGAAGGAAGTAGACATTACAATTTTCCCTTGCTTCTAAATGCTTTAAGTAACATTAAAAAATTAAACAGGATATTATCACTTACAAAGGTGTTTGCTGGGTTAGTGATTTTTCCAAAATCGGGAATATATATTTTGGCGACGTTTTCCTCGCCACAACATATTCGTAAACATTTCTTCATGTTAGAAAGGAATGCATATTTTACCAAACAGGACATTTAAGCATACTGTTTAATAATTTGAAATGTATAGGACAAGGACAGGAATACAGGTCTTCCGTAAAATACAGGGCCAACGGTAATCATGATGATAGTCTTTCAGAAAACCCATCCAATATGTTACTAACTGTAAATATTGTGTAGCTCGCTTCCCTGTTCCCTACACAGCAGACAAGAACAACGATGTTGCCACGTTTCTAAGACCAAGTGGCGCCAGTGTAGAGTAACTACTGAAAAATCATATATTTTCTTGAAGAAAAACATTAATTTCTCCTCAATCACTTCCGTAAGGTATGCTTTTCTTTACATTTTTAGATAGAGGAAATATCACAGTGTATTACGCAAGATTTTGAAGAAAATGGCATTTATTTTAGAGCTGAAAAGAGATACTTTCCCCTTCCAATCTGCTTCTCTCCGCCATACTCGTATATGAAAACATAGCAATCCGCCAGAATTTCAATTGAATTTTCTGAAAAAATAAGTCCGGTGACACATTGTTTCTTTTAGTGGAGTCGATAAAGAATAGTTTTAAGAAGCAGTATACATATATTTATTAAAATGACATTTACATTAATTTCGGGGGTACCTCCTTAAGGTACGGTATGTTTCCTTTATTCTATGATACGTCTATGAAAGTCATAATTTTAGTTCGCCAAAAAAATGACGACCGCTACGGTAGGGATCAGTGACCATATGGCTGGAAAATTACGTACAGCAGAATGATCGGTGATCGCTCCCGGAGCGATTTCTGCCGAATATGACGACAAAAACAGTTAAGTGTTTAACAAAAGAGGACTATCGAGGAGATTTCTGCTAGTACCGATATAAAGAGATCACCCAATAAATTCGTCACGTAGGAGTGTGAAGATGCTTAACTTGAGTGTAGCATTTTTGAGAAATAGGAATTGGTGATTTAAAAAACCCTTTGTCGGCTCAAATTTTTTTCCCTAGAGCTGGCCCAAAAACCGGGGGGCGCGGGATACACGGGGGCGCGGCTTACGCGAGCAAATACGGTAAAACTTGCAATTTGACGATAATGAGAGCGATCAGGTAATTGAAAAATCCTTCCTATATGGTGACGTCAATCAGCCTTGCAAATAAATATTCGCAACCCGAGTAGTTTAGTCTTACAATGGATAGAAACACTTACTGACTCGAATGAAATTCATCGTTATTGAATCTTTGCACACTTGTTTGTACCCACCAAATTTTTAGTGCCCGAAAATAGCCTCCCCCCTCAACTTTTGCACTTCATTTTTGGCCAAAAACAGGGGGCTATATTCGGTCAAATACGGTATCTGTATATATGTATCATAAGACAATCACATAATTCAGCTGTGAATTAATTCAAAAGATGAATACAAACACATTTTGCAGCTGAAATAAATAGAACAAGCCCTTTAAATATTACTTGCCTCTGATAAAAATAGCCACAACTGGGTTGTAAAACAATACATGCATTTAGATAAGAACAGCCATCATCAGTGGCAAGATGCCACCGATAACAACTGCTCTGTAGGTAAAATGCATGTATTAATTTCTGCACAACCCAGTTGTGGCTATATTCATCAGAGGCAAGTAATATCTTAAGGGCTTGTTCAAGAAAAACTTAAAAAAAGAAACATTTCAATGGTCTAATGCTAATTAATAATGTCCCTTATTGTTGAAGCAACACGTTAAATAAAATGAATGCATGCAAATGGTTCTAAATAGGAGCAATGTTCACATAAACAACGAAAAGATAATGCAGTATTGAATCTCACAAAGCAATGATTAATTAGAATTACTTAAAAGCACGAATAACATTTTTATAAACTATATTCAAAGTCAGAAATAAACTGAAAAATTAAAATTTTGAGGCATGCCTATTTCAAATGTTAATGAAATTAAACATCTTTATATATGCCAAATTAATTTTCTTCGTATAAATGCAAGTATCTCTATTAGATGTTTTACCTTTTTTGAAAAGATTAATTGCATAACAGAAACTCAAAAAATACATATACTTCTCGTAGCAACTTAATTTTTATGGCAGAACTAAATATATTTTGTCTTTAATAATTAAAAATACAACCGATTAATCGAGGTGAGATTATATTTACAACATCAAAAGCATATTTGCTTTTATGTAAAGTTCAGATTGTAAGCTATTATTTGTAGAATGTAACTGATTTAATAAAAGAAAACACTATTTATGACTAAAGTTTCAGCCTTATATATACAGGAAGAGCATAAAATTTAACAATTTGAGGTTAATTTATGTAACATTTGAGTAGTAATTGCATTGCATGACTCAACTCTGATTATCATTAACAAATTACATTGCTACTACTCAATAGCTTTACAACTTCATGGCTAATTTGTTTCAAAATAAAAATTAGTAAAACAAATCATTAAAAATTTATGTAGCAATACATTAACGTTACAGAATATTTATTAAAAACTGATATTTGAAGAATTTTCAGATTGTAATTTATGAAATTATTGAGTACACAATGAAACGTTAGTACGTACTTCATTAAATATTTGTATGCAATTGAGTTATTTATGATAAAAATTCAAAGAATTCCTTCTCAGTAAGACTCAGAATAAGTCAAAATCTCATATGGAATATACCAAAATCATTGTTATGATAATTTAATGAAAATATTTCGTACAATAGCCATCAAATGGTTAATTACTCTCAAATACAACTCAACCAACAAGAGACAACGTTAACATTTGCATTAGAGACCAAATTATGAATCAAAACAACTACAAAATTTAGAATAAAAATCCTATAATTATTATATCAAATAGAATTGAATGAGCTTCCCACAATATATATACAGTACAACCTCGTAAATCAGGCATTCAAAAATCTGGTACTTTTTCTAAATTTTTCTGCAGGCAGTCGACTGTACAGGAGCAGGTGTCGCATTTATACATTATTTTCCATAAATCACCAATTTTTCCTGGATTTCTCCTATTTGCTAGATTGTATGTCATTGTTACTGTTTTCAAGGCGTAAAATCATTCATTTTGCGAGACATTCAATAGGGGTTCGCATTTTGGTTTAATGTTGGGGGTTATCGCTCTGTGGACTTTAGGGATCCGAGCTATTCCGCTACCTAAAATTGCAAACGCAACAAATTAAGCAAACTTGAGAACCATCGTCAATGCATCGAAAGATTATGGTACTGTATCGAGTAAACAATTTGTCTCTTAACTCCTCCTTTCATAATGACTCATCCCCTTCTCAGCTAAGCACCACATTGCATTTCATAACAAAACTGTAGACATGCTATAGTTTGAGCAGATAGGCGCTCAGATTTTTTAAAGCGGACCGAGGAGTAAAACAACCATAGACAGTTAAATGCTCACATTTGAAGCGACCTCGTGTTTTCATTAAGTGTGTCTGTTCCGTCAATAGAACGACAGTGCTAAAATTCCTATTACGATGGCTTCCAAAAAAAAAGC
>JAXCHB010000454.1:0-69924 GCA_036926305.1 Uropetala carovei
CGTCATATATCTATAAGTATTATCGTGATTTATTACATTGCATTGAATTGTATTACGGTATTATTGCACAAATAATGACCCCAAGTCTGTCCGTCCGTCCGATTGTCGGTCACACTATTGAATCGTCATCTGTCTTAAAAAATTTTATTATTTTTCCCATATATATATATATATATATATATATATATATATCGATTGAAACTTCGATAATTTCGTCCACGATCGATAGTTTCGATACAAGTCACTGTCGTATCGATCCGTTCTCTGAGTCGATCGTGGAATTCGTGGAAGAGCACAACTGTTCCAAAGTTGTGAGAGGTAATTAACTGTTCTCACATTTTGGAAATTTCCTCTTTGATTACGTCAGTTTTGAATTTTCAGTTTCGGGAAATGTAAAAAAAATTTTTTAAAAACTGTTGCCTAGTGAAATAGTTGGTGATGATTGATGATTGTGGAGTCGTTTTCAGTTTCGGGAAATGCAAAAAAAATATTTTTTTTAATTGTTGCCTAGTGAAATAGTTGGTGATGATTGTGGAGTCGTTTATTTTGTCAACAAGCGATTTCGGTATCCATGGTTATTACCCTGTGTGTGTTTTTAAGAAGGAAACCATTATTTCTTTTAAGAGATTGCGAAAGAATTCATAGTGAGGTGAGTTTTTATTAATAGACGAAGGATAGCCAAGGCGTCACGCGCCAAAAAAATTTGACCGTGGACTGCTATCGGACGAGAATTTCCTTCCTCCTCCTAAAAGACACATTTCTTCAAAACCATTTCAAGGTCCCATAGGAACCAGTGCTGTATAAGCATTCATTGTCGAAAATCCTGCGTTTGAGCTCGTTTTTAGGGTTTTTCCGAGCGGTTTTTGTTTCGGATTTAGCTTTCGGGGCGGAGTTCGATCTTTCTTCTGTCCGTACGTCCAAGCCCTGGGTTCGTATCTCGACTGTAACCCAGTTAAATTCGCGATTCGAAAGGTTGGAACGGTACAAATTAAGTTTGCCGGAAGATCTAGTAAGCGATCAAATCAGAGCGTTTCATTTACACTGAAAAATTTACTGTGCAATTCAGTTTAGTTTGATGAAATTTAATTCTTACTATTATTTTTAATTAAATTTCAGAGTAATATCTTTAATTAAAGTATATTAAAGAAATAATTATTTTAGTTATAGTTAAATAGTCAATTATGACAAAAAATTTCGAAAATTTATTTTTATCTGACATATTGTGTTTCATTTATTGCACCTTTTGTGTCGGAGTTGATCGAATATTATTAATTTATTATTAAATTATCGATTTTAAAAGAGCTAATATTATAATTTATTTGATGTTATACGTAAATATTAAAAATATAAATCATAAGCGAATTTCTATTTGTTTTAAAAAGGCACCTAGTTTTTTTGAGAAATAAATTAAATTTAGATTTTAAATTTGATTGAATTGATTTTAAATTTGATTGAATTTATAAGTTTATCAATAAATTATTTTTTTTTAAATTAAAATTTAAAGCTCTTAATTTTATTCTAAAAATATTATTCCGTAATTTGTTACGAAATTAACATTTTAAAACGCAAATAAAAGATGTAAACATTCGATAATATTTATTTTTATGCGTTTTAGATGTATGATCCTTTAATAACATCGATATTCAGTTTATTTTCCTACAATTTTTGACTGCGAAATTAATGTAGAGTAGTGATGTACATACTGGGCAGTTACCCGGCAGTTACCCGGCCATATTTTCAGTACCCGGAAATTACCCGACACCGGGTACTAAGTCCCTCATCAGCAAAAAAGGATAACAATAAAAACAAATTAAATGGAACTTAATATTTTACTTTTGCTTCTTAGCCTGCAAGGAACATACAGAGAAACGATATTTTAATTATGATAAACATTTAAAAACACGATTACTCTAACGAAAGTTAAACCGAACAATGAAATAACATTTTACATAATTTGCATAATTATACTTAACGACCGGTTAACAGTACCAGATTGTAAAATCTTGTAAACTTTATAAAATCTCGGACTAGATTTTTATCATATTTTCTTCATAAATATCTCCGAATACATATCTATAAATATTCGTGTAGACTTTTTCCCTGTCTCTCGGCTGTGGCTGATAACAAGTGAACGCCGATAAGCGAATGGAATTTTTTTAACCCCTGTAATTTGACCGATAACGAAAAAAAAAACTTTAAAAAAATAAAAGTATCGTAGAAATTTATTTATTTATTTGTAATCTTATCAGTTTAACTTACGAAGGTCGGGGCTGTATATATGTACCTAAAAACGAATGGCGTTGTATTGCGATAATTCAAAAAAGAATACTGCTAAAATGCGAACGGACAGACGGACGGACGCCAAAATCTGTACGATATATGCACGAGATTAGCCCTAACTATTCTGTAAATGTTATATTCCTATCTTTGTTCTAAGCTACAAAATATGGCGCACGGTCAGACGAAAAATGATTTGTGTTTTTAAAAAAATCCTCATAAAAGACGGACGGACAGACGTACGGACAGCAAAATTCACAAGGTTCGTGCGCTTAACCAGCCTAAACTATCACAAAAATATGAACTTTATAGAGTCATTAGTCGCTTCAAAATATCGCGTATAGACAGACAGAAACATCTTTATGCATTTTATTATCGAAAGCGAAAGCAGTACATATAGGGAGGAGGTTGGTTCCGTTTCCGGACGCTTAGGAGGGGGCGGCAGCACAGTCGCCCCTTGTCGTGCCTCTGCCGAATTTTCGTGTTATTGAGGCCAAGGGCCGCGCACAACCTACTAACCTTGCCCTAAATTACGTTCTCTTCCGCCATTCACTTGTTACAGCGGCCGTTTTCGCAACTAATATCCCGGAAAATTGAAATCTATAGATGTCTATGAGGAAAAGTGTTTGTATGTATGTTTGTATGCGTTTTTTTATAGCTCAGCAACTACAGCACGCAGAAACAAGAGAAAGGTATCATTTTAACCGGAATAAAGAGTTTAGTCAGGTTTTTAAACCGATTAGATTTACCTTTCTAAATTTTAATAAATATTTTCTTTTTTCATTTTCTCCATTTGAATAACATAGGAACGACGAGTGCAGGTTATTTTTCGTTTGGATTTTAAATTACTTATAAACATGGTACGAACTCGAGACTTGGATGGTTCTACGAAGGAAAGAACGAAGTTTATTTTTATTCAAGTCAGAATCCGAATCCTGATCGAATTAGCATAAAAATGCATTTAGAATCAATAAAATACGTGATTTTATCAGTTTTATTACAATACCAATTATAAGCTACCGTGACAACTCCTATTGTCGCCGAATTTGAGAGTCCAATGCATTTTTATATTGGAAAATTTCAACGTAATATCGTTTTTCAATTTCTGCGTCCGATATCGTCACGAAACTCTTCTCATAGGTATGTCTTGTAATCGTAATTGTGCAGGCTCGCCTTCTTTTTTATATTAAAATTATAAGATTAAGCGCACGATCATCGGATATGAACCATTTTGAAGAGGAAGTCAAAATTTTTATTCTGTTCGTATTTTTCAACAATGCAGTTCGAATTTCTCTCATTTTTAAGCGTTTATAAAACACGTTTTGGGAAGAAATCTCGCAATTTTTAAACGGGACGTTTCCTTGCCTACCGATGGTCACATTTTCGATAATCTTTATATTTAAAAAACAATAAAGAAAATTGTTATCTTTTGCTGAACACGGTTAACAATTACCCTTTAGGCCGCCTAAGCAACGCCGTCAACAATTGGAAAATTTTAAGATAGTGCAGCGTCACAACAATGGTAACCGACATATAGACGAAAAATCGGAAATATCTCGTAAAATATCGGTTTTTTGAGGAAACGTTTCAAACGAAAGTCGTAGGAAATTATGTTTTCTACAACGTTGATAATGACAAATATTTACGTAAATGTTTTAAAGGCGTTACGTGGAAAACGAAAAAATTGCTATAATAAACCTTCCCTTTTATTGGCCGATTCCAGCCAAAATCCACACGTCTTTATTTAATAATAAAAGTGTTAAATTTAAAGTTTCACGTAGTTATTCTCGTCGCCTTAACGTCAGAAGGGCGTCTGTTTGTAGGGCGACGGACGGAGGTCATAGTCAAGTCTGTCCGCTGTTTTTTTTTTTTAAGGACACCCGAATTTCCTCAACGACCCACGAGGAGGATATAAAAAGGAAGGAAAAAAAGTTGAAGGACGATCGTCGCTTCCTGGGAGCACGCCGATCCCATTTTTCGATTTTCTACTTGGCGCCGTAACTCGAAAACTAACCATCGCATCGTCGCAAAAGTTAATATTTGAGCCTTCTGTTAGGAAATGAAGGTCTGGAAAGATTTTGGCCGAAATCGGTCCGAATTACTCGTAATTTTTCCGTTTTTTTAATATCTCCTTAAACACCCAATTTACGTAAATATGTGTTATTATCGAAGTGTAAGTAATTCAATTATCTACTACCTTTATTTGAAACTTTTTTTCGTTAAAACCCTTAGTTTAGGAGATATTTAGATTAATATATCGGATTTTTGTCAGGTACGCAACGGCGGCAGTTACCATGATACGAAAAAATATTTTATCGTCGATGCGTGACGCCCATAAGATGTCATAAAGGTTGATTTCAACCGCGCGTCGATAATTATTCGTAACCGTGACAACGGGTCTTTTTTTTTTAAATTTGCTCGTTCTCTCGAAATCTAAAATTACGAAAATATTTATTTGTTAGGCCGTTAAAAATTATAAACAATTAAACGAACATTTCGTGGTATAAGTACTTCTAAATGTGCTACAAAGTGATTATTGTGATCATCAAAAATTCGTAAAGTTTAAACAATTAATTACGTATATATATATATATATTATTGTGAGGTGTTTAAGAGCTTATAATGGAATCAGTTAATAGATACGGACTCGATTTGTAAAAGGATAGTAAAACGTCAAAAACGAAAGCATTTCAAGGTTATGATAATCGAATCTCTATAATAAAAAAGTTGTTCTGTAAGGAACGCAAGATGGCCGACAGCGAAATTAATTGGACCACTTGAAAATATGTTTCGTCAGTTACCTAATACTGAACGCATTCTATCACAATATATTTTTGGTAGTTGTTAACATCCGAGTGGCACATTTATTTGTTAATATAAATATCGTACCCAACTATCATTTTCACTACTTTATATATGTGTACGTATAATTATTTCCCTGTCTTTGCACACCGACAATTACATGTAGCGTTGACGAGAAAAGGCGGGAGAAGAATATCAGAATTTTATAGCCGAAAATAAAAACCAAAGTACTAAACGACACAACAGAATATTCGCTAGAAATGCAAGATATGACGAAATATTTCATATGTATTAGTGTGCTATTAATTATTTTAAATGCAAATATCACTAATCTATCCATCTATAATTCTTCCTTTGATATTTCAAGGGAATTACGCTAGTTTATAATATAAAAATGATTCTGTTTCACTGTTAAGATCGGAGGTGACGTAATGACTACGTCAGAGGGAAAAGGTGTACGTAATAAATCCTGGACGGGGAAAAATTGATTTTATAGAGAGGAATAGAGAGAGGGAGAGAGAGAGGAGAAGAGAGAGAGAGAGAGGAAAGAGAGAGCTGAGTAGGTTAGTGGAGTTTGAATAGGAGAGTAAATATGAAGCGAGCATGTTTTGGGGTGTGATCCAAGACCTTGATTTGTATAAAAAGAGGGGGAGGTCCCCCTTCCCCTCCCCTCCCCTCCCCCCCCCCTTCCCACCTTATTTAAACTGCTTCAAAAAAATAAAAATCAAATTCGATCGATGTATGGGTTTCATTTTTTTTGTTATAGTATAACCGGGCTAAGAGGAAGCTTAGTACAAGGTCGTCAAAAGGAGGGAGAGGGGGAGATTATGTTGGGGAGGGAGGCAGACACATTGGAGTGTGTTATATAGGGAGAGAGACCTTGAGATGGTATTTGGATGTGGGTTGGGAGAGAGAGAAAGGGAGGGAGAGAGGAGGAGAGAGAGAGAGAGAAGGAGAGAGAGGGAGGGAGAGAGATGGAGGGAGGGAGAGAGAGGGAGGGAGAGAGAGAGAGAGAGAGGGAGAGAGAGAGAGGGGGAGAGAGAGGGGGGGAGAGAGAGAGAGAGGGAGGAAGAGAGAGAGGGAGGGAGGGAGAGAGAGAGGAAGAGAGAGAGAGGAAGAGAGAGAGGGAGAGAGAGATAGATGGAGGGAGAGAGAGGGAGGGAGGGAGAGAGAGAGAGGGGGGGAGAGAGAGAGGGGGAGAGAGAGAGGGAGGGAGAGAGAGAGGGAGGGAGGGAGAGAGAGAGGAAGAGAGTGAGATAGATGGAGAGAGAGGGAGAGATAGAGGGAGGGAGAGAGAGAGAGAGAGAGGGAGAGAGAGAGAGGGAGAGAGAGAGATAGATGGAGAGAGAGAGGGAGAGAGAGAGGGAAAGAGAGAGAGAGGAAGAGAGAGAGAGAGGAAGAGAGAGGGAGAGAGAGGAGAGAGAGGGAGGGAGAGAGAGACAGGAAGAGAGAGGGGGAGAGAGAGACAGAGGAAGAGAGAGAGGGGAGAGGAGAGAGAGAGAGAAGAGAGAAGGAGAGAGAGAGAGAGGGAGAGAGAGAGATAGATGGAGAGAGAGATGGAGAGGGAGAGAGAGGAAGAGAGAGATAGAGAGAAGAGAGAGGGAGAGAGAGATAAAGGAGAAAGGAAAAGAGGGAGAGAGATAGACAATAATTTTATTGTTCCTGGTCAGAGTTTCATAGAACATGATTACAAGGTACATTGACTATAATAATACACATAGCAAGCAAGTCCTTATCGAAGTGCGGAGACAGTTATTACGTTGAATACAGTACGCAGTACTACACACACGTTTAATAACAATACACGTATACGTAAACATGAACACACATATGTAGATAATTCTTCCAGAAAAAGGAAATGTCATATATAAATCATAAAAAAATCTGATGTGGCCAACACTGGTCATGTGTTGGCAACACATGGCGTTCTCCGTATTTGGGGTATAGATTTTTAAATTATTGTGAATAGCATTATGAGGCAAAATTATTATTTCGTATCGTAAATTACTATATTTTGAATATGTTTACAGAATTCACCGCTGAATGGTGGTGGCGCTGTATGCTAGAAAAAGTCAAATATCTCCTAAACGGGTAGTTCTACGAAAATTTGTTTCAAACAAAACTTGGAAGAAATATTATTCTCTACAACTTTGGTCCTCACGAATATTGCCAATAACGACGTTTTTAAGGAGATATTTGTCGGACCAAAGTATAGAACATATAATTGTTAGCTCTGTTCTGCGTTATTTAGACGGTCGTTCTTCGCTAAGCAAAAACCAACACGGGTTTCGGAAAGGTAGGTCATGCGAAACGCAGCTCGCCCTGTTCGAAACGATTTCTTACAATGCGGAGAGAAAAACACTCAGGTTGATGCCATTTCATTGATTTTAAAAAGGCGTTTGACAAAGTACCCCATAATAAATTAATAGGAAAACTAGGAAAGTACGGCATAAACCCTAATATCGTGAGTTGGGTAAAAGACTTCCTCTCAGACAGAAAACAGATAGTAGTTATTGATGGGAAATCTTCATACCCGGTAAAAGTCGCATCAGGTGTTCCACAGGTAAGTGTTATTGGCCACTGCTATTCCTGATATATATAAACGATATCTGCTCGGTAGTTCGCTGCAAAATAAGACTTTTCGCAGATGACACCGTTTTATATAAGGAGATAACGAGTCAGGATGACCAAAAATCGCTCCAGGAAGATTTAAACGCCCTTTCAGCATGGTGTCAAGATTGGAAAATCGAAGTCAATCACAGCAAATGTTCCCTATTGAGTTTCTGGAAGAGTAAGAACAATGAATTAGACTCGGAGTACAGAATTGATAGATTGAATATCCAATCTGCAGAGTACGTTAAATATTTAGGAGTCACCATTTGTCGTGATCTATCGTGGAATATGCATATTCGAAGGATCGTAGGCGCAGCTAATAAGAAATTGGGCTTCGTAGGCAGAATAGTAAGAAGTAGCACAGAACAGGTACGAGAAACGTGTTATTTATCATTGGTCAGATCTCAGGTCGAATACGCTTCCAGCATATGGGATCCGTACGAAAAGGGACAGATACTTGAGTTAGAAAGAATCCAACGCAGAGCAGCCAGATTCGTTAAGCAAAAATAAAGCGTCACATCACTCTTGAAGGAGTTGAATTGGATATCGCTAGAGGATCGCAGAATTAGCGCTAGGTTAAGGTTTCTGGAGAAATTTAGGTCGGAAGTTCTCCTAGAGGAGGTCTCAGGAATATTAGAGGCACCTACGTACATGGGCAGGCACGATCACGAGAATAAAATACGAGAGATCGACTGTAGGACCGAGCGATATCAGGGCTCGTTTTTCCCAAGGACCATACGGGATCATAACAGGAGAGCGATTCCCACGAGGGACGTTATTAGGTAGGTTTTGGTGTGCTGCACCCCCTGCCACCCACCAGTCTGGTGATTTGCAGGGTATCATGTAGATGTAGATGTAGTTTGAAATCAATGGCTTACTATATCTCTCCAGCACCGTGTGTCTTTTTGTCGATGCACGCCCACATTTATCAACCGATTTTGACCGAATTTGGCACGAATCTAGGGGGCACTAATGGGAAGGTCGAGGCTGAGTTTAAACGTCCGTCTGTCCGTTTGATGCAAAATGGCTGCCTATTTAAAAATGTCAAATACCATTCATATCATAATCTAGAATTCCCATCGGATTTCTGCTAGTATTTTATAGCTCACTGATTCTTTAAAAAAAGCTTGTAACAATGTACTCTATTGCACGCTAATTAATATCAGTCACCATTTTAAAAAAAATCTGATGTGGCCAACACATGACTTTCTCCATATTTGGGGTATTATAGATATTTAAATTATTACGAATAGCATTATAAGGCAAAATTATTATTTAGTATCGTAAAATAATACAGTCGTCCTTATTGCCGTAAATTATTATATTCTATGTTTACAGAATTCACCGCTACATGGTGGCGGCCAAACGCTGCTAGCGGTTTGCAGGGTATTGATGTAAATTGATGTAAATATATTGGAAATGACGAATAAGTTAAATATATCCGAAATGGATGGTTCTACGAAAATTTGTTTCAAATAAAACTTGGAAGAAATATTATTCTCTACAACTTTGGTCCTCACGAAGATTACCAATAACGACGTTTTTAAGGAGATATTTGACGGAAACCGGCAAAACCGATTATTTATAAATAATTCCTAAACAATAACTGCTATGAAAAATTGTTTTAAATGAAAGTTGTAGGAAATTGTTTCCTAAAATATTCATATTGAGTTGTGTATACAGTGATGATGTTTTAACGGAGAAACATCGCAAAAACCGAATCGGGTTTCCAATAAACCTCGACTTCCGGTTAACCGTTATTGTCCAAAAACTAATCAGTTCTTTGTGCTCATTCTAAAGTGTTATATATGAAGTCAGGTAACGATATGGCAAGTACTTTTTGAGTTAGAGCACCCACGATCACACACGCATCATTCCGAAAATAGTCTAAACGCGTTCTAGGGACCTCAAAATGTGTATTTCCGTTGAAATCTCGAAGTCGATTTTTTCGTGATCACAATACTTTCCCTGTACTACGTATATGGAGAAAGTAAAAAGAACATGTATTATAGCATTCGTACCAGTGGCGTAGCTAGAGGTTTCGGGCCCCTAGGCAAGAATCGCTGACGGGCCCCCTAAGAGGAAATATTTTCGTAAAAAGATTTTTTTATGTATATGTTATCGTTGATTATATTTCTCAATGGTGGGGGCCCTCTTGAGAAAGAGGTGAAAACGATAATCTTGATGACAATTCATCAAAGCGACGCATAGCTAATCGTTGTCTTTCGCTCGTGGGGCCCCTTTTGTGTACGGGGGCCCTTAGGTATTCTTGCTGTATGGTAGCTACGATACTGATTCGTACAACCATGGCGATTAGTGAACATATTTGAAAATGTAACTTTTCGTCCGATTAAAAACGAATTTTTTTCGACCATTTCCAAACGGATTTGAGTGTAGTCTTCAATAAAATACGACACCTGATTATTTCAGCTGTGAATCAGTTTAAATCCGTAGTTCCTCTCTCAATTTTAAGCAATTAAAAAATGAAATTTTATCGAGGCCCTACTTATATGCTATAATAATACTAGGTGTTTTTTGGAAATGATGAACTTTGAGTTGGGAAAAACCCTTAAAAAAATCGAATTTGTTGGGATTTTATATTTTTTCCTTAAATCGTATGGAATAATCTTTGTTACTGCCAAATTCAGTTTTCTTACTCGTCCATAAGTACATTAAAAAATTAATTTACATCGAAAAAAATATGGTTGGGGTCCAATAGACCATTCTAAGTTTAAGCTAAAAGAAGATCTTTGCTGAAAACTACCATATTTTAAATTAACTTAAATAAAAATTGAAGGTTTTATATACATTTGGCGAAATATTTCTTTTAAATGACCTTTATTCTACGATGTTAAAAGATAGAAAGTTTGGTAACATTGTGCCTAACTTGAGTCGAAATATTCTCAATAATTACGTTCATTTACTTCAGTCGCTAAGAAGGTCGGTTGCTATGACAACAATTACGTATCCAAGCATGATTGATAAAAAACTAAATTCTACTCTTAAATAGCCTTAGATTGGGACATCTATATTTTTATGTATATATGAAATGGATTCTTTTAGCTTAATAAATGTATTATTCCCGAATTCGTATCACCATTTTATTTAAATTAATAAAAGAAATTAACAACGTGTATCCACGCAGGCATTATTTCTGCTTTTTTAGCTGGCGGTGTCCGACTTTATTTTTCAAATTTTCTCGATAACGGTCGCTCCCGCGACAAAAATGCACAGGACCCAAAATATGTAGTCTTGATCGCTCTGCGTTTTCTATTCGAAAACTTTTCGGGTAGGACCGATATTTCGCGAGCTATCTAGGAAAACACGAATTTCGGCCGTGATCCATCATTCCGAAACGCCATATCCTCGAACTTAGAAATTCCTTTTGAAACCGAAAGTGGTCTTTGGGAAGGGAAAGGTCTTTGTAGGACCATCTGTTACGGCCTGGCACAATGGGGGCCCTTCCTCAGACCGGATTTCGACCTCCCCGACCACTTCTGAACCCCTAAAAACCCGGAGCGGTACGTAATATACTATGATGCACTGACCTGCATTTAACCGGAGAGGCAGGCAGGTTACAGCCCTATGGAAGAGACTGGGTTATTTGCACGGCAATCTTTTTGGAGCCACAACTCGCAAACTGTTTAGCCGATCGGCACCAAACTTTAAAACTAACATTGCTATTTGTAATTATAATTCTGGTTAAAATTTGGTCGATATTGGTGCACCATAAGTTGATGTTTACTCGAGCAGTTTATCAGTTTTTATTGGAATATCTCCCTTAAAAATCATTTCACGTAATTACGTGTTATTATCGGAGTTGTAGATTATGCAATTATCTGAAAGTTTTGTTCGAAACGTTTTTTCGTAAGACCCGTAGTTTGGTAGATGTTCTGATTTATATTCTGAATTTGCGTCGCTAAAAAGTGGGTTTCAGAGAGAATCACGCGTCGATCAATGCTATTTTGAAATGGGAAACGAACTCGAAAAACAGGGAAATGCCCGGTAATTTTAATAGCGAATGCGTTATATTTAAGGGAGGCCATTACGTGAGGTGTAAGAGACCTTTTCTCGCTTGTCAGTCGAGTGTGGAAATGAGGCTGTAGAGAGGCTGAGTAGGCGTAATTCTGTAAAGGAGGAGTTAGGTTGGGAGGCGGGTTTGCGAGAGAGTGTATACGTGACTGAAAGGGAGATGGAGGGAGGGAGGGAGGGGGGAGAGAGGGGTGAGAGGGGGTTTAAGGGATAGGGAGGGAGGGAAAGTTGAATGACCCAGAGAGAGAGGGGAACTGAGCAGTCAAGGCCAAAGTGAAGATTCGATTTTCAGAGAAGGCAGAGGAGGGGAATTTTGGAGGGAAGGGTTTAGTAGAGAGGGAGAGGGGGAGAGAGAGAGGGAGAGAGGGAGAAAGAGAGAGAGAGAGGGGGAGAGAGAGGAAGATAGAGAGAGAGAGGAAGATAGAGAGAGAGAGGGGGAGAGAGAAAGTGATGAAGGACGAGGCAAGGACGAATTGAAAATACTTTCTGAGACATGTCCGTTATGGCAAAAGTCATACGAGTGAGAATTAGAAAAGAGAAAAGGGAGAGGAAAAGTGAAAAGGGAGAGAGGGAGAGAGGAAGAGAGAGAGATGGATAGAGTGTAAAGATAAATAGAGGAAGATAGATACATTTAATGAAAAGAAACAAAAGCGATTCTGTATGCGCAGTGCCTTTCGCTCCGAATGCATGAAATGCGACATATTTCGTCTTATTGTTAGAAAAAAAATGAAGCGCTACGCGTGCGTACGTAGGAGAGAGGGTCTTTTTAGGTTCTCAATCATAATCGCTGTATTCAGCGGAAAATTAAAGAAAACTGTTTTACTTTCTTAAAAATTATTTTTAGAGGAATCCATATGTTATCTCGAAATAGTAAACAAGTCTCCATTCGCGACACAAGTTTAGTGTTTCTGTTTTCGCTTATCGTGTTGTTGTGTTCTTATCTTTATTATGAAAGGGCTTTCCTCATCTCTCTTTTCTTCTCTTCCTCTCTCTTTTCTTCTCTTCCTCTCTCTATCTCTTCCTCTCTCTCTTCCTCTCTCTCTTCCTCTCTCTTCCTCTCTCTCTCTTCCTCTCTCTCTCTCTCTTCCTCTCTCTCTCTTCCTTCCTCTCTCCCTTCCTCTCTCTCTTCCTCTCTCTCTCTTCCTCTCTCTCTCTCTTCCTCTCTCTCTCTCTTCCTCTCTCTCTCTTCCTCTCTCTCTCTTCCTCTCTCTCTCTCTCTTCCTCTCTCTCTCTTCCTCTCTCTCTCTCTTCCTCTCTCTCTCTCTTCCTCTCTCTCTCTTCCTCTCTCTCTCTTCCTCTCTCTCTCTTCCTCTCTTCTTCTCTCTCTCTCTTCCTCTCTCTTCCTCTCTCTTCCTCTCTCTTCCTCTCTCTTCCTCTCTCTCTCTCCTCTCTCTCTCTCTCTCTCTCTCTCTTCCTCTCTCTCTCTCTTCCTCTCTCTCTCTCTTCCTCTCTCTCTCTCTCCGTCTCTCTCTCCCTCTCTTTCTGTCACATGCTTTCATATATTTGTCATATCTGTTTATATATACACACACACGCGCGCACACTGTCACACACTCATTGCTCGCCCCCCAGCACCACCTACAGGCTTTATCAAGAGGCAATACGTATTTATTTCCTTCCTAATTTTAATTTCGTATTTTCTCCTTTTTCTGTCCTTTCTTGACCGACTCCAGATAAACAGATGACATTGCCTTCGATTCGCTTTTGTTTTTTCCCCGTGTTTACGATAAATGTGTGTTTAATTACATATTTATACGTTTTTAGAGGTCATCAGAACATTAAAATATATCCTTTTCTGGTTTCTCCCTCTTTAAAAAAAATATTTATTTTTTAAATCCACGTCTTGCTTAAAAACACTGATTCCGTTGCCTGAATAAGTAAACATCTTCGTCCTTTCTAAGGGGCTGACGACGCTACGTCGATCTTCATTTTTTTGAAAACCTTTTACGAAACTTTTTTTAATACTTCACCAAATTTAACATTTATTACAAACATCAGCGAAAGTTTACCTGGCATATATTGCCCAGCAACCCAATTTAAAAAAAGAAGCATATATCCTCGTCATGGTATTCTTTATATATATATAAAAATATATATATATATATAATACTAGTGAATGTGTGCTTGCATTCTGCAAGCATTTTCTCTCACCTTAAAAGTAAAAATAAAAGCCTAAAAATTACTTTCAATGCATAAGTTCGCATCTCGGCTCCGAATTACGTGTTTTTCTGTTTTGAAAATATTGGGATATAAACAACCCCTAAAATTTATAATTATAAAACTTATGTAGGTTTTTAGCATTTGTTACGAATACCCCACATTTATGCAAAATTTCATGAATGTGGCACCTCTAGAAGTGCATTTATATGAATTTCATTGTTTAAATTTTATTAATTTTTAACAACCACAACAATAAATATTTCTAAATTTTTCAGTGTCATTTAGCACCGAAACATTATTGGCTAACTTTCTTAAAATCTTCAGCTGCCAGGCTCTAACTAAAGTACATAAACATTAGTGAATTTGTTTAACATTTGAGAATTTATTACTTCCGAACTAATAAAAATTTTCAAATTTCTATATTTCCGTTTTCATTATTTGGCATATTCTACAGGTAGAAAAAATTTCAGCTTCATAGCTTATTTAGAAGTACCTAAACCATTAAATGTTAGTAAAATTGTTTATAATTTTTTACGGACAAGAAAATACACATTGTTGCAATTTAGCATTTATTCCTCCGATAATTTTTTTTGATTCACCTGTGTATTAAATTTCAGCTCTCCAACTATTAGTTTGGGCCAGACATTAGTATCCTCCTATATCCTATATCCTCCTCTGTAAGAAGACTGCTTATAGAATGATATATATATATATATATATATATATATATATATATATATATATATATATATATATATAAATCCCCATCAATTAACTAATTTAAAAATCCAATTTTAATATTGTCCATCATCCAAGCTGTTCTCATTAAAGGTGTTTAGAAATGTTAAACAATTTTGTCCGAAAAAAACCGTCCGAAAATGAAATTTTATGGGATTTCTAATTTTTTCCTTCAAAGATATAGTGTAATCTTTATTCCTGCCAATTTTCACATTTCTGCCTCTTATATAAGTTTCACCCGCCCTGTCTGTCTGTCTGTCTGTGTTCGATGTAACTCAAGAACGAAGCGAGTTACAAACTTCGTATTTTCAGATTACTTAGCCATACGTTAAAGCTACACTTCCTTGTAAAAAACATTTAATTTTAAGTAATTATCTAAGCTAATTTTTATGAATTTCATTAATTTTTTGTATTCTGTAAAAAATGTTTGGTATATGACGTTTTTTATCAAATTTTATTTAGTCATACCCTTAAAAAAATCGCTAATTACTACGTTATGAAAGTATTATTTAGCAGGTTTTGTTAACATTTGAAAAAGTAATTTTGGCTTTCGAAAATGGTTGGGATCGTGAGAAATACGAATTTTTCCTCGGTTAAAATTTCAAAGGTTGGCCCACCTGTAAAAGGGGGTTGGTGTTTTATAATATCGCGAAGGTTGGCACCCTTTGCCAGACGAGAGTCTTATTAGTTAGTGGAGGGGGGGCTAGCCGTATTTGAGTCCGTCAACCCTTATGTATGTACGTTTCGGAATAAAATTGGCGTTTGTTCGGAAACTTTCGGACGAATTCGGATGAAACTTCGTATCCGAGTAGAGAATCGACGACAGTACGGACATTGTTGAAACGAACCGCGTATCTCGACAATGGAGGGGACTTTACCCTTGTAAATTTTAGCGACAATGTCGCTTTACTCGACAGCGGTTCTGCGGAACCCCTTTCAAAATCTGAATTCGAATAGGATTTCGAACACGAAACACGCGTTTTCAAACTTAAACAAATGGCTCAACAATGAAAGGTTGTTAATTCTTGAAAATTTTCGCAAATTGCGCAGTTACGCAACAGTGATTAGGAAGAACGTGTTGACATCTCGTATTTATATAGCACTCGACCTGTAATATAGGCATTGTTAAAATCAGTCGCGTAGCACTACACTGAAAGCTTGTTTATTCTTGCAATTTTTCGCAAAAATGTCTATTCACTCGACAATGGTTGGGCTGAATGTGTTAAAGTCTCGTATTTGTACAGTTTATGATCCGAAGTGTGGGTATTGTTAATATCAGTCACATAGCCCTTTATTCTCGCAAATTATCGCAATAATGACAATTTACCCAACAATGGTTGGGCAGAATTTGTTAAAATTTCGTATTTACGTTTCATATGACCCATAATTTAATCACTGTAAAAGTCGACCATTTTGATACAAACGAAATATAGTTTATCCTCGTATAATTTTCGAAAAAAATTAATTTTGACACAAGATGGCGCACAACGTAATGAACGACACAACCTGAGAATTATTATCTTTGAAAAAAAATCAAATTAATTATACTTCTAGAGACGTTTTGAAATATGTCAGGTACTGCAAGTAGTCAAATCACCGGTCACTAGACGACCGTAGGTTTTTAATTGTTGCAAATCGACGGTGGTGATCGTTGCAAGGCGCGGTTAAGGATTTCTGAATATATTTTCGTGTTTTTCGTCGAGTTTTAAGAGGGAATGAAAGAGGCGTCTTTTTTTTTGGAGAAACTGTCATTCACTTGTTTCTGTGTGTCCGTCGTGGCTGTTGTTCAGAGCAGATAATAAAGAGAGCTAGGTTGAAATGAAAAAATGGAGGTCAACGGACTTAATGGACTGCGTTGAAGGTCACCTGGGAATGTTGTAGTGTGTAGCGAGGGAGAAGGGAGAGAGAGAGACAGGAAGAGAGAGAGGGAGAGGAAGAGAGAGAGAGGAAGAGGATGAGAGAGAGAGGGGGAGAGAGGATGAGAGGGAGAGGAAGAGAGAGAGGGAGAGGAAGAGAGAGAGACAGGAAGAGAGAGAGAGGGAGAGGAAGAGAGAGAGAGGAAGAGGATGAGAGAGAGAGGGGGAGAGAGGATGAGAGGGAGAGGAAGAGAGAGAGGGAGAGGAAGAGAGAGAGACAGGAAGAGAGAGAGACAGGAAGAGAGGGAGAGAGAGAGGAAGAGGAAGAGGATGAGAGAGAGAGAGAGGGGAGAGAAGAGAGAGGAAGAGAGAGGGGGGAAGAGAGAAGAGAGAGGAAGAGAGAGAGACAGGAAGAGAGAGAGAGGAAGAGAGAGAGGAAGAGAGAGAGGATGAGAGAGAGGGAGAGAGAGAGGGAGGGAGTGAGAGAGAGAGGGGGGGGGGAGAGAGAAGAGAGAGGAAGAGAGACAAAGAGGGGAGAGGGAGAGGATGAGAGAGAGAGAGGGGGAGGAAGAGGGGAGAGGAAGAGGATGAGAGAGAGAGAAAGAGGGAGATGTGAATGCTTTCAGGTAAAATGGGTTCACCAGAGTACAAACAAGTGTCGTTGACCTGTTTCTTGGGATGTCTGACTCCCCCTCCCTATCTCCCTATTTCCGTCCCCCTCCCTCCCTATCTCCCTCCCTATCACCCTACCTACCTATCTCCCTCCCTATCACCCTAATTCCACCCCTCTCGCGCACTTCCTTTCTCTTCCAAACTTATTATAACTCCGAAACGCCACACTTTCTGTGACGAAACACATTCGCGGTAAGATACTTAACATTCTCACCTATAATTTTCATAAATAACAATTCGACTTTAATTTAATAAATTTGGAAAAAATTTCAATCTGCACGCTATTCACTTATTCCAGCGAATTAAGTTAAAAAGTTCGTTATTTATTATATATGAAAATATTTCCCGTAGCAACATCATGGAGTTTTGGCACATTTATTTATACAAAATAGTTGTAATTCTCACCCGTATAATATCATTGATTTCCATTTAAATATATTTTTGTAAATATTATTATAAAATCTCATTTTTATTCTCAAATTTAAAGCGTTGACTTCGTTTCCAATGGCCACGGAAATCATTTTTCAATTTCGAAGAAAACGAGAATTTTGCCCGTTTTTTAAAACTGATTTTAAACAATTTTTTGAGCCGCTTCTGTGCGGATTTAAAATGGTTTTTTGTAAAAATATGAACTATGTTCTTTTAGCTATCTCTTTGTCCATGTTTGAAATTCCTAACTCGGTTGTAACTAATTTAAAAATGTGTTTTTGTAAATACGTGCACTATCGGATAATCTGTTAGAATTTAATTTCTTCTATCGTGTTGTTCTAAAATTTCGAGTTTTTTTCACTTGGTTCGTAAAGAAAAGTTTACTTCCTTAGATTCGTGTAATTTTTCCACGATAACGTATTAAATTCAAGAAGGTTTTAGTCAAGAATAAAACTATATATCGGCCGAAAGGAGTTTCAGGTATTCGCCAACAGATGTCGCCAAGCGTCGCAGTTACGTGATCCATAAGGTGCGTTGACTTTGTATACCGGGATAAAGCGATGCTAATGCCCTCTGGTCGGTGTCACTGGGTAACTAAGAGAGAGAGAGAGAGAGGAGCGACGCCGACCGCTCCGCCACCTGCGCGGTCTCCCGGAGAACTACGTGCTCCTCCCAGCGATGTGAGGATTTTTATTTTATTCAGTAAAAAAATGCTATTATCTGTTTTTGCGGGATTTTTTTTCGTTTTGCGTTGAGAGATAAGGAGGGGTCGTTGACTTTCGTTAGGAGGCAATATACTCGCTTTAGCAAATAGCTTAGTTCCTTAACCCCGTGAGAAATTAAGTAAAATCAATATTCCTTCGTTATTTACTCGTAACAGTCGGTTGCTATTGTGAAAAATGGACGAATATAAGTATACGGGAATTTTATTATGTAATTTCGTTATTATTTTCATTAAATTTCCTTATAGAATTGCTCTTTTTTTAAATTCATTAGGTACGTTTTTATATTATTCTATGAGAGTTAAGTTATATAATTTTTAAAAAGGTTGCTTTTGGACATGCAATATCAGTTGGTTTTCACTGTAAAACTGTATAAATTCACCTAATTTCATAGGAAAATTATAAATTTCAAAGCTAATGATATAATTTTACGGCAAAATTCATTTTTATTACAGAAAAGACGGTTCAAATTGCGACACCTCGGGATGATCGTAAGTATATTTGAAATTGATCCCAAAGTTTTAAGACATGTCGAAATTGCTATTATGTAATAGGTTCTTGACCTCGTTTTGCTTCGCGCAAGTAGTTCGCCGCAGGATCGCTCGGGAGCGCCACCTCCAAAAATAAAAAAATGTTTGGCCCGACGCGGTTCCGCCGTCTGCCGACAGGTGTCAGTAGAGTCGCGCTCCAGTGAACCAGTATGATACCAGACAGTTGGAATGCAATGCTCGAATATTTCATCTCCTCGAATTAATGTTTATTTCGTGATTTTCACTGTATGTACTTAAATCAGTATTAATTTCATGGAATAGAAAATGATTTCATTTCCAACGCTTGGATAATTATAAAAACGTATAAATTGTCAAAGTTATAACAACGAAATATATTTATTTTTATGGCTACAGAAAATATTGGGAAAACACATTACATTTTATAGGAAAATACGAAAGTTTTTGACAAATTTCGAAGTTAATATGAAATTTAATAAAAAATTTAGAAAATTTATGGCTTTAATAAAGAAAAACCGTCGTTGTCGTGACAACGGGAGTAAGAAATAATAAACACACATTTGAATTTACATATTTTGAGTAAATTTATCGATATTATAAACAAAATTTAGCGATTAATGAACAAATTAGATAAAAATCCAGACTTTTTAAGGCGTTTAAAACGATAAATTACTGCCTAAAAAGGCCCGGGATGCATAAGACGCATATAATTTTACGATTTAATTAAAACATCGCCGGAAATAGTTTGAAGGAGTCGAAATTTTTGCTCGTGAAGGCCGAAGCCAGGGATATAAACGTTCCTAGAAACTTACGAGGGCGAAAAGGAATGGGAACAAGCACGCAGAACGCAGATAGGAACAAAAAAAACGATAAAAAAAAGGTTCCATTTTCGGAGGTCCGTCCATGAACCCAGGCTAGCGCGCGAGTTTTAGTTGAGGGCGCGGCGGAGAGATGGCGCCAGCGTAGCTCTTTGCTAACACCACCACGACCGAACGACTTTCGTCACCGCTCTGGAGATTGATCTGCAAAGTTCGACGACCTTTTTATCTATCTTTATCTATCTCTTCGTGTAATATCGTACAACCTCCTCGTCGTCCGACATGGTTGGCATAGTTACCTGAAATAGAAACGGTTGAATTAAGTTAGTAAACAAAGTTTATTGGTTAAAAAATGGATTTTAAAATTAATTCGTATATAAAATTTAAATTAATTCGGATAAAATGATAGAGTTAATTTCTCCAAACATTTTTAGCAGTAATTTTTCAAGCTTTGCTAACAATATACATATTTGTGAAAAATCTCTTTAGAATATTTTTGGAGTGTTTCTTCGACTTAAACACAACTTTTTTTTGGAAAAATTCCCGTTAAATCTACATTTTAGCCAGTTTTATTAATTGTTGCGATAATGCTAGACAGGAAAACTTTTTTTATGGTTTAATCGATAAAAAAAGTAAAAAAACGAAATTTTTCATCGAACAAATATTGTACGATCATTATTGGAATTTTGATTCGCGAAGTCACCGATAGGTGACACTAGTGGGCGAGTGATCGAATCTTTCGAGAAAAGTGTGAATCATCCGGTGTTCCCATCGTTCAAAAATATCCGAAAGGAACTTCCGAGAAAGACCGTCCGACGAAGAATTCCCCGAAAGTACATTTTAAGCGGAAGAAAAAATTTAAATTAAAAAATTCCGGAAATTCTTAAGGAAGACATTGGTTGTCATTGCAGGCCTTGACGGAACTAGATTTTTCTACCGTTAAATGTCGGAATAGGTAAACCAAACTTGTATTGGCTTAAAGCCGAAAGAAAAGAGTTAATTTCGATAAATGATGATTTTCGGAAAAGTGGATTTTCGTCTGGAAAAAATACTTTGGAAAAAGGACGAAATTTTTCCTACGAAAAATCGCATTTTTGCCAGACTTAACGGATCATATCTCCTGATCCTTAAAGCCTAGACAGACGAATATTTCAGGGTATTTAGTGCTATATTAGAGCTACATTTCTTTAAACCTTCGTCTACATAGATGCTGCAATAAGGGAGTAATAGCTCCAAATAGAATTACCTATCGGTAGAGTATAAATAAATAAATTAATTACAAGGAAATCTCTAGGAAATATCTCACGATATGCACGTCCCTGCGCGAAATTGATTATTTTTTAGGTATATAACTACACATTGAGAAAATTTGGCTTTTTATAAACAAATTTCTGGAATATTGACGTTTAATGGGTGCGAAATAATTGTGGCATCATTTTTATCGTGGATTTGTACGGTATTCTGGCAAAAGACGGGTGCAGTGAACTATAGGGCATTTAAGGGAGACAGGGAGGGAGGAAGAGAGGGAGGGAGGGAGAGGGAGAGAGAGAGAGGGAGGGAGACAGGTTGAATGGTCTGCGTTGACCTTAAGGAACAGCAATGGGAACGAATTTGCCAATGCTGCGCATTTTTGGATCGCTCAGTTCATTCGAAACTGTTATTAAGTAACAGATAATACATTAAACAATTGGCGTAATTGATTTCGTCGCCGCGTGTATTCGATTTAGCGCAAAAAAAATTTTTTTTCGCCGAAATACATTTCGTCGCATTTTGTGGTGCTTGGTAAAATGGGTCGAAGATTCTTTTAATATGCAATTTGACCGGGATATTTCAATGGTTTCATTCATTTCTCTCTATTCCTCACACACGCGCGCACACACACACACTATCTGAAAGTACCCGGCGATGCCCGGGTTATGCCAGACGTCTTTGGCGAATAAAATTGTGTATTATATGGTAATACAATCATTTCACCTTTTGCGAATTTTTTGCCAAAGGATTAAGGCATTATAAATTAGAAAAATATGTTTTAATATTTATTTCAATGCTCGCTTGTAAACAGTATTTTTTGTTTTTCCTTCATTAGCATAAATAAACAAAGTGCTTGATTTCGAGTTTAGCAATGTAATCGGTTGGCAAGGCAACTTGACGTTAAAAACGCTCAATTTTGGCAAAATATGACATTAAAACGTTAAATTCGAAAGATTTAGATTCGAAAGCGATGAAAGTCGATAAGAATAAGAAACTGCATTTATTTTTCTATAATAGATTCCAAGTCCGAATATCGTAGGTCAAATACGTGAATTTTAATAAGCAAAATAAAATAAGGTTGCAGGTCTAAATATCGATTTTTCCCTGTTATCTTACGAGGAGTGGCAATCATGCAGTGTAAGGACTACAGAACGATATCCCTACTGTCACACACTTCCAAGATCATCACGAGGATTCTTAATAAAAGACTAGAGAAAAAGGCCGAAGAAATGCTAGGCTTCAGAAAAGGAAGAGGAACCAGAGATGCTATCGGTGTAGTGAGAATGATATCAGAAATGACAACAGAGTACGGTCAAGATTGCTGCGTATGTTTCGTCGACTGGCCTTTGATAGAGTAAATTAGGTACTGCTGATGAGGATATTAAAGGATATAGGTGTAGACTGGAAAGACAGGAGACTGATCAGGAATCTATATGTGAATCAAGTTGTAAAGGTCAGGTTGGAGAATGCGGTCACCAACGGAGTACATATCGATAGAGGAGTAAGACAGGGCTGTTGTCTATCTCCAATTCTATTCAATATACATGGAGAGAGACTAATGCAGGAAGCGTTAGAAGGCACGGGAGATTTCAAAATCGGAGGAAGGATTATAAGAACAGTGAAATACGCGGATGATCAAGTACTTCTAGCAAGACAGGAAAATGACAAATAGACTAGTGATAACAGGTAGAAAATACGGTATGGAAATTAATACAGAAAAATCCAAGGTTATGCGAATATCAAGTAAAGAAGAAGAAAATTTGAATATAAGTATTGGAGGAAAGCCATTAGAACAAGTTTCAGATTATAAATACCTTGGAAGCATCATAACAAAAGCAAAAGCCGCTTTCAGAAGAAAGAAACTCCTGCTAATAGGGAATATAAAGCAGGAAATCCGCAAGAGGTTGATAAAATGCTATGTATGGAGTATAGCTTTGTATGGGGCAGAAACATGGACGCTAAGGAAAAATGATATTAAATACTTGGAAAGCTTCGAAATGTGGACGTGGAGAAGAATGCTGAAGATAAAATGGACAGATAGGGTGAAAAATGAGGAAGTACTACGAAGAATAGGAGAGAAGCGAGCGATTATACAGACTGCTATCAGAAAGAGGAAGGCGAACTGGATTGGGCATTACCTGAGGAGAGAGAGTGCATGATTAAAGAAGTGCTAGAAGGAAAACTGGATGGAAAAAGAGAAAGATGTAGGAAAAGGTTTCAGCTAGTAGACGACTTGAAAGGGAAAGAGAGCAGCTAGCAAGTCATGAAGAAGACTCCGGAAAATAGGAGTATATGGAGAACCAAGTTTAACCTAGAATAATCACGGACCTGTTAATGGACAGACTACCTATGATGATGATAATATATATCATCTTAGATATATATATATATATATATATATATATATATCTCCATTTACGCAATCCCATATGCTTTTCTTATCTTTTATCATGCATTTTCCACAATTCACGATAGTATAAGCCATTGACCGATAGCATTTTCTCTTCGCCAATGAAATTTGGGTCGAATTTTTTTTATTCCAACCGCGAAACGTAATTCTCGTTCTAAATCGAAATCTCTTGCGCTAACACAGTCCTTTCTTTTTTTTTAAAGGCTTTATCTGTTGCCTTTTCAAAAAGGTTTTCGAAATTAATTATGCCTCTCCGCCGATTTTTATGTTAGGATGTAACGACAGGAATTTGCTCGCTGCGAGACGACAGTCGTTTGTCGATTAAAACTTCGAAATTTACGCTAATTCCGCACGGATTCTAATTATTTCTTCAAAAGTGTCCAACCGCGATCTTTTCTCTCTGTCCGGTAGTAAGGGTCGCGAGTTCGCATCCCGACGAGAAGAAATCTTAAAAAGCGAATATAAAAACGTCCACACAAGATTCTCGCACTTTTTTTATGGGCCAAAAAACAGCCATTAAGAGTTGGTTTTTTTACTTTTTAATATTTTTTCCTTCATTTGCGGCCAATAAACTATAATCGTGCCAAATTTCAACTCTCTTATGTAATTAATTGTACAGTATATCCCACGTAATGAAGCAGCTATCATATATTATATTTATGTACTATGGAAGATTTGTTTTCGTAATCCGACGCAAGTAATGCGTTCTTCACTTGTCTCCTTTAATTGGCCTGTTTTAAGGAGGCCTTTGCGTGGGCGGGGTGCGAAAGAGGTTCGACGTTCTACTGACACTTAAAAAAAAAAGAAATAAGCCAGAGACACTTGTGAAAGAATTATACGAGGTTCAACGTACTCCATTGGCCATTTTGGTGTTTTCGGCGTGTCTGTCTGCGTGTGTGTGTGTTTGCGTGCGTGCGTGAGGGAGAGGAAAGGTCTAATCAATCACTTCTCTCTCCCTCCCTCTTCCTCTCTTTCTCCTCTCCCCCTCTCTCTTCCTCTTCCTCTCTCTCTTACTCTCTCTCTTACTCTCTCTCTTCCTCTCTCTCTTCCTCTCTCTTTCTCTTCCTCTCTCTTTCTCTTAAAAGTTCCTCTTCACTGTCCATATTTGAATTAATTAATTGTATAGTCTATTAATTCTCAACGCGTAAATTTTCGTTTCTCGCTTGGACCTGTCGTCATATTTTTATATGATTTATATATATTGACGGGCCTTCCTTAGGATGTAGGAGGATACAAATGTTCGGCCCAAACTGCAATAGTTGGATAGCTGAAATTTAATACATAGGTGAATCGAAAAAAATAATCTGGAAAAATTGCAACAAAGTTTATTTTCTTGGCCTTTCAAAATTATAAACAATTTTACTACCATTTCATGGTTTAGGTACTTCTATGTGGGCTATGAAGGTGAAATTTTTTCTAGAAGTAGAATTTGCCAAATAATGAAAGCGGGATTATAGAAATTTGAAAATGTTAATTCGTTCGGCCGTAAAAAATTCTCAAATGTTAAAAAAATTGACTAATGTTTATGCACTTTCAGTAGATCCAGGAAGCTGAAAATTTTTAAAAAGTTAGGAAATAATGTTCGTGTGCTAAATAACATCGAAAATTCATAAAATTTAAAAAATGAAATTCATATAAATGCACTTCTAGAGGTGCTATGTCGATGAAATTTTTCGTAAATGTGAGGTATTCGTAGCAAATGCTAAAAACCTATTAATGTTTTATAATTATGAATTTTAGGGGTTTTTACCACAATATTGACCACCGCACTTCGATAAGGACTTGCTCGCTATGTGTATTGTTATAGTTAATGTACCTTGTAATCATGTTCTATGAAACTCTGACCAGGAACAATAAAATTATTGTCTATCCATCTATCTATCTTTCTCTCTCTCTCCCTCTTTTCCTTTCTCCCTCTCTCTCCATCTATCTCTCTCTCTTCCTCTCTCTCTTCCTCCCTCTCTCTCTTCCTCCCTCTCTCTCTTCCTCCCTCTCTCTCTTCCTCCCTCTCTCTTCCTCCCTCTCTCTCTCTCCCCCTCTCTCTCTCTCTTCCACTCTCTCTTCCTCTCCCTCTCTCTCTCTTCCACTCTCTCTTCCTCTCTCTCTTCCTCTCCCTCTCTCTCTCTCTCTTCCTCTCTCTCTCTCTTCCACTCTCTCTTCCTCTCTCTTCCTCTCTCTCTCCTCTCTCTCCCTCTCTCTCTTCCACTCTCTCTTCCTCTCCCGCTCTCTCTCTCTCTTCCTCTCTCTCTTCCACTCTCTCTTCCTCTCCCTCTCTCTCTCTCTCTTCCTCTCTCTCTCTCTTCCACTCTCTCTTCCTCTCTCTTCCTCTCTCTCTCCTCTCTCTCCCTCTCTCTCTTCCTCTCTCTCTTCCTCTCCCTCTCTCTCTCTCTCTCTCTTCCTCTCTCTCTCTCTTCCACTCTCTCTTCCTCTCCCTCTCTCTCTTCCTCTCCCTCTCTCTCTCTCTTCCACTCTCTTCCTCTCTCTCTTCATCTCTCTCTCTCTCCCTCTTTTCCTTTCTCCTTTATCTTCCTCTACTTTCCCACTTTCTTTTTCGCGTCTTTTTCTCTGCCTTTACACCGTCTTCAATTGGTCAGCTCTTAGCATTTGGCCTGGCGTTTCCTCCTCCGTCGTCATGGCTACGCCCCTTTTAAACACCCCTTTATCGAACAAAAAAAAAAGAAACTGGGTTCAAGGAACTCTTCTCTCTCTCTTTCTCTCTCTTTCTCTCTCTCTCTCTCTCTGTCGTATAGTACACATGGCGGCGTGTCGTGTGGGCGTTCCCTTTAGTTCCCTTTCCCGCTCCATAGATGGCGCTGACGTAAAATCACGAAAGGGGTCGCCGACCGCGAAAGACCTTTCCGACCCTTTTTTGTTTCATTCTTTAATTTTCCTTTGACATCTGTCAGGGTTCGAAGAAGGCTCGCATTTTGATTGGTTTCACGTCTGTCTGAATGTAACTATTATGTAATTGGAGCGTTATACACGCACAATGGAACCGATCGCTCGTCAACAATTAGAAAATTTTGCCGTGGTAACTGAATTAATGTCATCGCGCAGCGACGTATAAACTTGGAAGAAAATTCGAAATTCTCTCAAAGTATCGGTTTTACGAAAAAATGTTTCGAACAAAAGTTGTAGACATTTACATTCTCTACAACTTTAATTGTAACAAATATTTACGTAAATTGATTTTTAAAGGAAATAATCGTAAAAAAAAGGAAAAACGACCGGAACAAAGTTCACTTTCCCGTTGACCAATTTTAACCAAGACTTAATCAGCCCTTAATCCACTAATATAAATCTTAAATATAAACTGTCACGCTTGTCTGATTATTAGTGTAAGAGTTATCGCGCCCGCAAATTTCATACCACATAGAATACAATATACTAATTAGACCTTTACATATACATTAAATTTATTATTAAAATTAAACACATTTTCCTACATTTGAAAACGTTCTCTGTATTACCTTAATACGGTAATTTAATTGAAAAATAAAATTTATCTCTAACGATTTAATTTTTTGACCTAATTTTGACGGTCTTATTTTGTCTAATTCCAGGTAAGTCGGCCAGTTGGCGCCACCGTATTCCTTAATGTGTATCGAGAAAAAATGGGTGAGCCGAAAATTACGATTTCTTTTCCGTCCGTCTAATTTTTTTACGCGTGAATGAGCAAGTCACGTTTCGCGGTTCGAATTTCCCCCGATAGATGGCAGAGCGATCTCTTTATTCCCACCCCACCCTTTTAAACGTAAAATTGTCGCTAATTGGGTTTTTTTTTAGCGTTCTTAAGACCGTTATGACGAACGGGTTCAATGGCCGGCATTCGGAAGTATGCGATTGGTCACTTTTAAAAGATTTCTAAAGACGGAAAAATGGTTTAATATAGAAAATAATTTAAAATTTATGGTTTTTACCGTCTTGATAAATACATGTATATGTAACGCATAATATTCGCGGAATACATGCATATTTCGACAGAATTTCACGTTTTTAGTGCAAAAATCTGATGTGGCCAGCACATGACTTTCTCCATATTTGAGGTATTATAGATATTTAAATTATTATGAATAGCATTATGAGGCAAAATTATTATTTCGTATCGTAAAACAATGCAGTCGTTCTTATTGCCGTAAATTAAGTATATTTTGAACATGTTTACAGAAATCACCGCTACATGGTGTTATCGCTGTATACTGGAAATTTACGAAAAAGTTGAATATATCCGAAATGGATGGTTCTACGAAAATTTGTTTCAAACAAATCTTGGAAGAAATATTATTCTCTACAACTTTGGTCCTCACGAAGAATACCAATAACGATGTTTTTAAGGAGATATTTGACGGAAACCGGAAAAACCGATTATTTATCAATAATTCCTAAACAATAACTGCTATGGAAAATTGATTCAAATGAAAGTTGTAGGAAATTACATTCTCTATAATATTTGTAAGGAGTTGTATATACAATAATGATGTTTTAACGGAGAAATGTCGCAAAAACCGAATCGGGTTTCGAATAAACCTCGACTTCCGGTTAACCGTTATTGTCCAAAACCTAATCAGTTCTTTCTGCTCATGCTAAAGTGTTATATATGAAATTTGGTAACGATATGACTAGTACTTTTCGAGTTAGAGCGCCCACTATCACATACACACACACAGACATTCCGAAAATAGTCTAACAATAAGCGTGATCTATGGACCTCAAAACGTGTATTTCCGTTGAAATTCGATTTTTTCGTGAATACAATACTTTCTCTATGGAGAAAGTAAAAATGAGAGAAAACTATTTGTAAAACTCAACTCAAAAGGCTGTAAGAAAAATCGAAAAACTGAATGAAAATCGGTAAAACTCGAATAGAATCTGAAAATTTTGAGAAAAACTCGGAAAATTAGTTTCGCAGGTCATCCGCGGCGTAATAAATAAAATCGTAACTAAAAGCCTCCGACAGATAAAGAGGTCAATGCACCTCTCCTGTGGCGTTACAGTTATAAGCTCGGATTTGCTACGCAAACACGTCTCCCAGTGCGTCAGTGACGCATCCCGTGTGACGTCACGTCTTGAAAGGTCGTCGAACTCTCTAAACGCAATTCTTTTGAAAACGGTATACGCATATCACCTCGTGACAGGGGGAGACATTTTTTTTTCATTGACTGAGTTCCGCGAATCGGTTCTTTATGTTTTTCCGTCAAATAAGAGGTGAGCATCGCCACGCGAACCGAGAAGAGGCGGAAATGCCCGAAGTTCGACGAACTCTGTCTTGGAAATTCACAACAATAAAATTTTTCCCCGAAATGGACGGCCGATTTAAAATTCGACGTGATTCCTAAACGGTCTTTCCTAGGAACTTTTATTTCGAGAGTTTTTTGATAAAATAAATAGTTTATCTGATATGACTGAAAAAATAACCATCGTGTCCCATTTTCGTTCAAAATGGATGTCCACGTTCTGGATCCATTTTCTCCTTAACGGTCGATCCCACGCAAAAAATGCAAGGGACAGAAAATGTTCTGTTTTAAATATTCTACTACTTTTGTTTAAAGAGTTTTTTGATAAAATAAATATTTTATCAGATATGACCGAAAAAAACTATCACGTCCCATTTTTGTTCAAAATTGCTGTCCACTTCCTGGATCAATTTTCTCCTAAACCTATATAGGGAAAAAATAAAATGTTCTGTTTTAAATATTCTACAACTTTTGTTTTTTGATGAAATAATTATTTTCTGAGATATGACTGAAAATACACTTTCGTGTCCATTATTAAATTTTCACGTAAATAACGTTTTGGGAGATATGACGCCGTGTGATAAATAAGGAATCTCAAGGAGGAATACGTAATCATGACAACGTCGAAAAACATCGGAAAAAAGTGATGAATTGAGGTCAGTAAGAAGAGGAACAGCATTGAGAGGCATATATACATATATAAAGATTGGATACAAGCAAATAATTAGTGAGATAGATATATATGTATATTGATAATTGGCAGACATATGAGAAATGAAGAGTCACGTAATTAAGGAAGATGAGAGAGAGAGAGGGAGAGAGAGAGGGAGGGAGAGAGAGAGAGGAAGATGAGAGAGAGGGAGAGAGAGAGAGAGGGAGAGAGAGGGAGAGGGAGAGAGTAGGGTTCAAAGCCCTATTGCAAGTCAGAATGCACACCTTGCGTTGATGACGTGCACACAGGAAGTGTCTCATCCAATGGAAGCCCAGTCTGGTTGTTGTCGAGGGGGGAATTCCTGTGACGTCACAGAGACCGGTGGTGTCATCTTCCGCCTCATAAGAGAACTCGAGAAATGACCTAGTGACACTCCTGTACGATAGAGAGTGAGTCAAAGACCTCTTGCGGTCAGGAAACGAGTTAAACAGAGGCGCGGTAACAGGTGACTAACGATATTAATGAGACCTCTCGTGAATTCACCTTTTCTTTCGAAAATTCGCAACCTTTTCGTGTATAAGCGGTAAAAAATTGCTCCTTATTTTATGTTATTCCTTTATTTCCTAAGTTTTCGGTTAATTTAAGACTCGTAAACTTAAGTTAAGTAGCAATTTTCGCTTAGAAAAAGTTTTGTTTATACCCATGAAAAATAAACTTTCGTAATTACATTTATTCCCTATATTTAATGTTTTTGCTTTAATTTTCTTCGTTCTACGCGTGCTAGAAATGGAATTAAACTTATTTATAAAACATCTTCTTTATTTCCGCTGCTTAGTAGTTGATTTACGTCAATAAGAATTGAAAATATATATAGTAGTTTTTGCCCAAAATGGATTCTTTCTAGTTCGATTTTCTCCTAAACGGTCGCTCCTACGACCAAAATGCACTGGACACGAAATGTTCTTCGCGATTAGTTCTGCGACTTTTGTTCTAAGACATTTTTGATATAAGCAATAGTTCAGGAGTTTTATAAACCTTCATGTCCCATTCAAATAAACGCGTTTGTGTAAATTATGTCCTCGTATGTAATAAATTTCCTTTATTTTTGCTATTAATGAAAGGATATTATGCGTTTTTTAAACATTTTGTTTATTTCGTTTGGAAAGGGGTCGGTTTCTTTGACAACAATTGAAAATATAAACAAGTGATGTGTTTGTTTAAAATTCCGGCTTTATGGTTCGATTTTCTCCTAAACGGATGCTCCTAGTATGAAAACGTATAGAACCGAAAATGTTCCCCGTGCTCATTTCTACAACTTTTGTTGGAAGAGTTTTTTGATAAAATGAACATTTTAGGAGATACGGCCGAAAATATACTTTCGTACCCCTTTTTTTGTTAAATATTTCCAAATTTCAAATTCGATTTTCTCGTAAACGGTTGCTCGTAGGTTGAAAATTTACGGGACAAGAAACGTTCGTCTCGATCAGTTGCACAACGTTTGTCCGAAGAGTTTTTCGATGAAATAAATATTTTAGGAGATACAGCTGAAAATATACTTTCGTACCCCTTTTTTTGTTAAATATTTCCAAATTTCAAATTCGATTTTCTCGTAAACGGTTGCTCCTAGGTTGAAAATTTACAGGACAAGAAACGTTCGTCTTGATCAGTTGCACAACGTTTGTCCGAAGAGTTTTTCGATAAAATAAATATTTTAGGAGATGTGGCCGAAAATGTGCTTTCGTGTCCCCTTATTAAAAATTCCATTTCCGAGTCTCTCAACCAAGAGGTTGACGACACTTGTGCGTGTCCCAGAATGCACTTCTCCCCGTATCGTTTATAGGTATTTGGTTGCGAAGGAAGCGCTCACCTCATAAGACGACTTGCGTCACGCGTGACGTCAGAGGAAAATCGAATCGCAGGTCGTTGAACCCCTTTGTAGGTGAAAGAGAGTGAGGAAGAAAGAGATATTTAGAGTCGTACAGAAGCGGGGCGAGGCGTGGAATTGTATCGGAAGGGGAATTTGCGCGGCATTTATCGAAATATATCGAACGGCACTCTTTCACCGGGTTCGATACATCGATAACGGTCGATACTTACGCGAATGACCTTTTTAATTGCGATAAATTGCGTAACATAATCTGTGGGTGCGTTTATAGATCGACATTCGATAAGACGGTCGATATATCGAAATATATCGACAGATACTCTTTTTCCGGATTCGATCGATCGATCGATATTTCACGTCAATAACTGTATTAACTACCTTTTTAATCGCGATAAATTATGAAATATAACCTGGTGCGGAGAGGAATATGAAATAGGTCGCGTTTATAGATCGATAATTCGGTAATCCGGTTCGATACATCGACGGGTGACCTTTTGCAGGTTCGATAAATCGATTGTTTGCGTCGATGGGTCGATTTTTATGACGGTAAATTTAAAAACTGACTTAAAACTGGCGAGGAAGTGCAAAATTAACTCGTCATTCGTTTAGAAATAAATCGTAAAATATTTATGTAGGAATATTGAAATAATTTTTAAATTCTATATATTCTCGTGACACGATTAAATGTTTAATATATGTTATAAAATCACGGATTTTCATGAAATTTGATATTAAGGACTTAAATTAAAATACAATAAGAAAATTGCAAAAATTAATCACGTAAGCCAATCAGGGGTACCACTTTATCGGTGACAAAAAATTAAATTTCCGTCATATCTCGTAAAGTATTGCTCATATCAAAATATTTTTCAAATAAAACTTGTGGAACTGGTAAATTAGAGTAATTATTTTCCTGTACATTGTTAGCGTAGGAGTAGCCGTTATCGAGAAAATCGAACAAGAATGTCTTAATTCGAGTTGAACTTGGAAAATTTCTTGCATGGTTACTTCTTCGTCGTTGCTAACGTAAATAAACAAACCCGCAAACAAACGTTTAATTTCCTTACGCGTGCACGCAATATTTTTAAATAGGAATAAAATGGATTATTTATGATGAAGAAAAGAACTTCAAAACGCAATTTACCTTATTTAAACGTATATAATTTCTTTAAAAAACATTTCATTGTATTGGAAGGCGGTCATTTTGCGTTGCTATGTGCTATTTCTCGACTCGTTTAAGTTTTACAATTAAAATTATTTAATAAACAAAAGAACGAAGACTTTATTTAACCCTCGCAATGGACATTAATCCTTAACTCGCTAGTTTTAGACACGAAAAGCCACATTTTATTTGCCAATTACCTACGTGCGTATCGAATCCGTTACTTCTCGTCGAGGTGAAGGAACTTTTAAGGCGTTGCGTATCTTTTCGCGTGTTTTTACACCTTTATAGCTCTGTCTCTTCTTCAAAAAGGACCCTTTGCGTGACGTACGCTCACCCATCGCTCGTTTCGCGTGATTCGCTGTGAGAGAGAGTCACTGACCCCTTAAAAAAAAAAAAATTCGAGAAAATTAGATTTCGCGGAAAGGTTGACATCTGTGGACGGTTCTCGGAACTAAAGTTGCTCTATAAAATCTCTCTTTTCCTCTCTCTCTTCCTCTTTATATTCAGAAGCCATTTTGTAAATAATGTAAAATCGTTTCGTCTTTATTCGTATATTTATTTAACATGTGCTTTCGAAAGAGTTTAGATAATTAATTTCGTCGATACTGTGGACTCTTCTCCGAATTCTCCCGAGTTTGAGTCATTTATGACGCCATTTTGTCTCCAATCTGGGTTACGATGCCTCAAAATGCTCCCTCCCCCTCCCTCTGCCCCCTACCCAGCTCAGGATGACCTCACATCACCCCTTTGCCTCGCTATTGGGTAAATATATCCCATCCAATTTTCCCCTCCCCTCCTTCCTCCCTCCCCTCCCCTCCCCTCCCCTCCCACGATCATTCTACCGCCCCCGGGAGGTCAACGCTCGGGCCCCGCCTCCCTTAGGCGCCGCTCCTAGCCCAAACTCCATCTATCCGCCGCGGGAGGAACTTAAATCGCCATATATGTGCAGTGAAACTTCGATTTTACGTTTTTGAAGGGACCGATTTTTAAAAAAACGTAAAATCGAGGAAGACGTAAAATCCGAGATCGTAAAATCGAAGTTTCACCGTATATACATATATTTACCTCTTCTCGCGAATTAAAATTAATATTCGGCCATTTTTCGTCCGTGTCTCCGTTTGTCTATAAACAATAGGCCTTTAAAAAAAATTATCCGTCCATGTGTATATAAAATTCATTATTTTAGGTTAACGACGTAATTAAAATGCGCGCGCAATATATTTGTTGGCATTACTGACACATTGGGGCGCTGATTAATCCCCAACAATTGGTAAAATTTAAATTATTAATATAATCAGTCTATTTTTAACCTATAAATTTGTTATTTTGAGATTTAATTTAAAAACTGTGCACACACACACACACATATGAATATCTTTTTTCACTTGAAAATAATCGCACGTTTAATGGTTGTGTCTGTCTGTATGCAGGATAACTCTGGTACTCTGAGAGATCGAGAGGTCAGATTTGTATAATAATTAGAACAATATACGTGCAAGATGTGTTAGAAAACTTTTGTTTCTAGCGTTAACCGTTGGGGAGTTATAGGTCGATAACAGCCTCGATAAAAATAGCACTTGATATTCGGGTTGTCTGTCTGTACTCCAGATAACTGCGGAATTATGTAAGCCAGAGTGACCAAATTTCAGTGTTAGTTTGGGTCGTTCGTGAGCTAGAGGTGGTAGAAAAATTTCATGTCTAAGATTATCAATTTAGACTGTTTAATGTAATAATAATGATGTTTGGTGGCGAATTTTCTCTATCTCTTGGTTTATTGACCCCTTACAGCCAATAAGATTAGACGTTCCCGTTGACGTCATCTCCATCTGTCTCGCGAATGACTCGAGAGAACTTTTTACGAAAGGAATTAATTTCCGTCGTTGTGTAATAAGAAACGACGGTGTATCCATCTGTCGGCAGAATTTACGACTGTATTGACATTTACGATGAGGAATTTTAAGAAAATGTTCGATTTTTCAAAACTTTAGATTTTTTAGGTCATAAATATTTAATTTTTTAATGGAAAACTAGACCCCGGATCTCCGATCCTCAATGCGATTTAAATAAATTTAAGGTTTACTGAAATAATTTTTATTGAATAATTAATGAAATATAAATGAAATGCAAAGTATTAAAATAAAAAATCTGATGTGACCAACGCATGACTTTCTCCATATTTGGGGTATAGATATTTAAATTATTATGAATAGCATTATAAGGCAAAATTATTATTTCGTATCGTAAAAGAATATAGTCGTCCTTATTGCCGTAAATTATTATATTTTGAATGTTTAGAGAATTCACCGCTACATGGTGGTGGCGCTGTATACCAGCAAAAGCAAAATATATCCGAAATGGATGGTTCTACGAAAAATTGTTTCAAACAAAACTTGGAAGAAATATTATTCTCTACAACTTTGGTCCTCACGAAGATTACCAATTACGACGTTTTTAAGGAGATATTTGACGGAAACCGAAAAAACCGATTATTTATAAATAATTCCTCAACAATAACTGCTATAGAAAATTGTTTCAAATGAAAGTTGTAGGAAATTACATTCTCTATAATCTTTTTATAGAATTGTATATACGATAATGATGTTTTAGCGGAGAAATATTGCAAAAACCGAATCGTGTTTCGAATAAACCTCGACTTCCTGTTAACCGTTATTGTGCAAAAACTAATCAGTCTTTGAGCTCATGCTAAAGTGTTATATGTGAAGTCTGGTAACGATATGGCAAGTACTTTTTAAGTTAGAGCACCCACAATCACATGCATAGATACATACCTCCATCCATCAATCCACACACACACACACACACGCAGACATCATTCCGAAAATAGTCTACACGTGTTCTAGGAACCTCAAAACGTGTATTTCCGTTGAAATCTCGAAGTCGATTTTTTTCGTGATCACAATACTTTCTCTATACTACGTATATGGAGAAAGTAATATTCCCTTTTTTTTACACCGATGAAAACTTTAAAATTTACGCTAAATGTTAACGGATTTGAATCATTTCTTCAGAAATAAGCAACTACATTCTTTTAGCTATCCGATAATACAAGTCCGGAGTTCGAATCTCGAAGGGAAACGGTTTTAAAAAGCAAATACGTAAACCCCTGCACGGTATTTGCGTGTTTTCGTAATGGGGCGAATAATTATGGGTCGAAAACTTATCCTGAAAATTGTATTCTCAACGATTTAATGTTTTTTCCTTCATTGGTGACCTATGACCTATAACCCTACCAAATTTCAGGTCTCAATGCCAACCGGAAGTGCCTTATATTAAGTCATATTATCCCGTAAGCTCTCGTTTACGATGCAGCCATTACGCCATAGAAAATATTTACCTGAATACCTTTTTATTTATAGAGGAAACAGTATTTGGCGCCAATCAGGGGAAAGTGAAAGGAATTTCTCTCTTGATTGTCTTATTGGAGTGTATTTCTCGAGCCAATCTCTCATGCCTGGTTGGAGGAACTCGTTTCGTAATTCCTATATAGGCCGACAGGGGACTAGGCTATTAAAATTACCCCGTATCTCAAAAACTAACCGTCGGATCAGAGCTAAAATTTAAATTTAAGACTACTATCGGTAAAGGAAGAGCTGGTTGCGTTTTGGTTGCTATTGGTCGAACGGGATTGGAGGTTTGTTCTCGCCGTTTTTCGATGTTTTTGCGATTATCTCCTCCAAAACTCAATTTGCCGAAATGTTTGTCATAACGAAGGTTGAAGGGAATGAAATTTGCAGCAAGCTTTGCTTGAAACATTTTTTGATAAACCTGCTTGTTTGAGAGATATCTTCATTTTTAAGTACGCAGCTGATAGGGTAATTTTAATGGTGCATCCGTATATTTTCTATATCAAAAATCGCTCACATATTACGGTTAGCCTTTGTTCTGTCTGCCCGTGTGCAAAATATCTCAACAATTAAGGGAGCTACGGATACCAAACTTTTACCACATGTAGTTCTGCATGTGAGCTACAGTTGGCACAAAAATGGTAAATTTATGAATATTAGTGATCGAGTAAATGGTAAGTTACAATAATCGAGTGCTGATAATCTAGGTTCATACGATGGTCTGTCTGTGTGCAAAATAATTCAACAGTGTCACAAAATACGATGGTTAAATTTTTGGTTTATATAGAACTATAGGCGCCCTAGAAATTATATTATTTTGGTTGACTTACTGTCATTTGTTACAGAGTAAACGATTGATTTGTAACAATCTCGAAAAGTATTGTAACAGGGTGACTTAGTATTGAAATGTACTGATAAGTAAGTTCTGATTTATATGAATGAGTTGATGATTAACTAAAAGAGAGATTATTGACACATTTTGAAGGACGTAATATGTAATTGGATCGAAAATGGCGGACAATAAAAACATTTTTATGCATCTCGTGGAAAGCGAGAGTAATGTGATATTTGGAGGAGTAGGAGGGAGAGAGAGAGAGGGAGGGAGAGAGAGGGAGGGAGAGAGAGGGAGAGGGGGGGGGAATTCAGAATATGTATAACAGAATGGTTTGTTCACTTAAGTCTGGGCGTTGACCCCCTCTCCGAGAGAGAACCTGCTATGCTGAGACCTCTCCCTCCCTCCCTCCCTCTCTCCCTCCCCCTCCCTCTCTCCCTCCCTCCTTCCCTCCCTCTCTCCCTCCCCTTAAATGTAAGAAGGGACTTCACAGTCTCAATTTCGCCCTAAATAAAGTCGTTTGTCTGTCTGTCTGTCCCTCCCCCTCCCTCTCTCCCTCCCTCTCTCCCTCTCTCTCTTCCTCCCTCCCTCCCTCTCTCCTCATCGCCTCAAACTGTACCGTACTCGTGACCTCTGAGAATCTGTATCTCACTCTTATAGGGCACTGCATTCAAAATTATCTCTTCCTCTCTCTCTCTTCCTCTCTCTCTTCCTCTCTCTTTCTCTCTCTTCCTCTCTCTCTTCCTCTCTCTCTTCCTCTCTCTCTCTTCCTCTCTCTCTATCTTCCTCTCTCTCTCTCTTCCTCTCTCTCTATCTTCCTCTCTCTCTCTCTTCCTCTCTCTCTCTCTTCCTCTCTCTCTCTTCCTCTCTCTCTCTTCCTCTCTCTCTTCCTCTCTTTCTCTTCCTCTCTCTCCATTCCTCTCTCTCTCTTCCTCTCCCTCCCTCTCTCTCTCCCTCTCTCTCTCTCTCTCCCTCTCTCTCTCCCTCCCTCTCTCTCTCTTAATGGTTAAATGTAAGAAGGGACTTCACAGTCTCAATTTCGCCGTAAATAAAGTCGTTTGTCTGTCTGTCTGTCTCCCTCTCTCTCTCCCTCTCTTCCTCTCCCTCTCTTCCTCTCTCTCTCTCTTCCTCTCTCTCTCTTCCTCTCTCTCTCTTCCTCTCTCTCTCTTCCTCTCTCTCTCTTCCTCTCTCTCTCTTCCTCTCTCTCTGTTCCTCTCTCTCTCCCTCTCTCTGTTCCTCTCTTTCTCTTCCTCTCTCTCTCTGTCTTCCTCTCCTCTTCCTAAACTCTTACTAGCTTCAAATATAAATTCGAAATTTATCTTTTATTTACACATTAAATTTAAGTATAGAAATGTTTATGTTTACAATTTTTTTCCACTCTGGAATTTCAGTAAACAGTAAACGTTTTTCCCTCCCGTCATTGTAACTTTTGGTTCCGAATCTATCCGCTTGGGTCCTCCCCTTTTTGACGCTCGAAACGCGACGCGATTTTTTTGTCACGCGTATTTCGAATTCCTAGCAGGTTTAACGACCCTTTCTTTTTTTAAAGGGGGCCACTACGCATGCTATCCTTGAAATGAAACAGACGAATGTTTTTCTCACAAACAAAGTCTATTTTGAAGGCGAAAATGTTTATATAATTAAATAGATGAAGAAACGTAATGAATTTATGGACATATAAGCCTAAATGACAAAGTGAAATGCGTGTGGATTAATAATCAACCTTTATACGTGATAGCTTTTGCGTTCTGTGGAATATTCTACTACCATTTTTCGTTAGAATTGATTCATTCGTCGGACAGAAGTTTCCATGACGAAAGTTTGCTCAGTCAGGAGGTTTTACGACGTTGCGTAGCGATTTGTTGACGTTCTATACACGAGAAACATACCTTTTTCTTTGTACGTATATACGTCGCCCGGTGTTTTAGCATTCATCCTCGTTGTCATGGTATTTTTATCGGGACATTCAATTTGTTTACAAACTTGTGTAATAAAAATACCTTTTTAAAAAAAAACGATAAAAACGAAATTTTTACTCTCAAATATACTAAGATTCAGACGTCTTCCTTTTGATAAATGTAAGCTTTGTTATTTTGGCTAAATAAATGCTTTCGTTATCTTCATTTTAAGCCATTTAAAATCGCCTGCCTGCACGACACAAAAATAATAATATTTTATACCTGTATTATATATATTTGTGTGTATATATGTATATATGTATATATATATAATATGTAATCATTAAATTTATATAATCTCCTTATAATTATTAATTAACTAATTATATATCAAAATGTCTCCAGTAAATTACAAAATGTAATCAGTTACCAAATGTTTGTGTTCCTATAGTTTAAGGCGTAAATAACACACAGGCATTTGGAATTGTTTCTTCCGAATTCCAGTCATTTCCGCCAAATTTCAATGACGTAGCACTCCCTAGAAAGGCATTAATATCGATTCAATTGTTCGAAACATTCACGAATTTTTGACGGTCGCAGTAATAAACTTTACCGTAATTTTCAACGTCAGCTGGAAGAACGCCATTCGCTCCCTTTACGAACAAAAATTCAGCTCCCTAGCTGGACCCAAAGTGCATACATTTGTCAAATTGTTAAACGTGAATGGATTCGTGACGGCCGAGTTAACAAACATTTTCCAATTTCTTTAATCCCGTTTAGAAGCGCCATTTAGAAGTGCCATAAACCACGAAATGTTTTGTTTAAACGTTTATAATTTTTGGCGGCCAAGGAAATAAACGTTGTTGCAATTTTCCATGTATTCTGGCGGCGTTGCCACTTGAGCTAACCACGTGACACACACACAATTCGTTTTGGTTTGCGTAAATATTTCCGATTAACAAACTTCTGAGAGAGAGCGCCTCGGAGGTACGTCATTGAATTCGATTTCAACATAATGCTTATGGCCACACTTTCACCTGTTCGATTCCACTTTCTCTTATTGTCTTTCTCTCTTCCTCTCTCTCTCTCTCTCTCTCTCTCAGCGAGGGTTAAATGTAAGAAAGGACTATATTATAGTCTCATTCTCGCCCTAATAAAGTCGTTTGTCTCTCTCTCTTTCTCTTCCCCTCTCTCCTCCTCTCTTTCTCTATCCTCTTTCTCTCTCCCTCTCTCTCCCTCTCCCTCTATAATCCAATGACGAAAAACAGTCTAAACATTAATAAAGAAGTGCGCGCGTGTGATTTGTCTCCCATTTTTAGGCCTGTTTAGCTTACAGCGTGAGCGCCTATTATCGTCGGTCCGTCCGTCCGTCCGTCCGCATGTTCGTTCTCGGCTTCTACCGAACGGATTTTCATGAAATTTGATATTAAGGACTTTCAATCAAATATAATAAGAAAATCGCAAAAATGAATCACCTACGACAATCTGGGATACCACTTTATTGGTTGCAAAAAATTAAATTTTCGTCATATCTCGTAAAGTATTGCTCATATCAAAATATTTTTCAAATAAAAGTTGTAGAACTGGTAAGGAAGAGTATTTCCTTTCCTATACATTTTTGTCGTAGGAGTAGCCGTTATCGAGAAAATCAAACAAGTCTTATATCGAGTTGAACAAAATTTCTCGCATTGTTACTTCATTGTTGTTAACATAAACAATCTCCCAAGCAAACGTTTAATTTCCTCGCTTGTGCATGTAATACTATTAAATAGGAAGAGAATGGATTATTTATGACGAAGAAAAGGACTTTAAAACGCTATTTCCCTTACGTACAGGTATATAATTGCTTTCTAATACTCCATTGCACGAAACGCGCCCATTTGCGATACGTTGTACGCTTCCCTAACTTGTTATCTTTCTACAATTCTCAATTCTCCTAAAAATTTCCATATCCATCTGTCTCTCTCTCTCTCTCCTAATATTCATCCTGTGCGAGGTTAAAAGTGAGGAGAGGTATGGTGGGCGGAGAGGGAAAGAGGAGGATGGAGGGGTGGTGTCTATGGCCTCTGTGTCTTTCCACTTATAAAACTCGGGACCAGAGCGGCGTTGAAATCCAGGGCGAGGCCACGAAGGAGAGGGAGTGAAGGGGGAGGTGGGGGGGGAGGGAGGGGGCTATATGGAGTGGACGAAAGGAGAGAGAGGGTGAAAAGAGACGAATTGTTCATTAAAAGAGAGGGAGAGAGAGAAACAGAGGAGGAAGAGAGCTAAAGATGGAGACGAAAAGAGATATAGGGAGCAGAAACCCGAACTCTGTTTTATAAAATATGACATGCGTGGCTTTTCCCTCTCTCCCTGCCCCTCCTCATACTCCTTCAAATCTTTTTTCTTGAGGTTGACGGCTTCTCCTTGAGAATGGGGGAGAGAGAGAGGGAGAGAGAGGGAGGGAGAGAGAGGGATATAGCCCCAAGAACTCAACTCCAGATGGGGTTGAACGTCCTCCAAGTAGGTCAGAGCTTAGGGGCCTGATAGCGTGAAGCTCTGGGGTTTGTCAATATCTCTATATAGAGGGAGGGAGGGAGAGAGGGCGAGAGGGAGGGAGGGAATTTTAGCAGCTATGCCCAAGAGGAGGAAAGGCTGTTTATCCCATTGCTGAAGACTTGGGAAACGAAATTTTTCCTCCAACCTTTTTTTTTTTTTTTTACAGAAGCCAGTAATTTTTCAGTATAAATAATAATATCTAAATACATTTTCCTCGATGTTTTTTTTCGCTGTAAAATACTCTTATTCACATTCTTCGTGTTATTGATTAAAACACTGCGTTTAAAGGTGTGGCAAGCAGTTCACGATTAAAATAAAAAGTCACTGTATTTTGAGCAACTTCTAATGTTACAAACCTTTTTAAAAATGATTACTTAAACTAATTTTTACGCTCGAATAAGCTCGGATTCGGACATCTTTCTTTTGATAAATATAAACTCAATTCTTTTAGCTTAATAAATCTATTATCCCCGATTTCGTATCTTAATTAGAAGTGATTTAAATTCGCGAAAGAAAATCTTGCACGAGTCAAAAGTCCATTAAAATTCCCACTTTCTTCCCATCTACCTTTTTTACAACATAATTAATGAAACTAATTTTTTCGCTCGAATAAGCTCAGATTCGGACATCTTTCTTTTGATAAACATAAACTCCATTATTTTAGCTTAATAAACGTATTAGTCCGATTTCGTATCTTAATTAGAAGTGATTTAAATTCGCGAAAGAACAAAATCCTTCACGAGTCAGAAGTCCATTAAAATTCCCACCGATAAAAAAACTGAAATATTCGCGTCAAAACCGGACGGATTTGAACGATGTCTCCAAAAATAAGAAACTGCATTCCTTTATCTATCCGATAGTCCAAGTCCCGAGTTCGAATCTAGTCGGAAAATAATTTAAAAAATCGAATATACAAACCTTTGTATCGAAATGCGTGCTTTCCTTATAGGGGATCGATACCTTGTTTTTTTTTTAAAAACGTGATTAATAACTGAATATTTACGCTCGAATCAGCTTAGATTCGGACATATTTCTTTGGATAAATATGAAGTAGGTTCTTTTAACTTAATAAATTTATTAGTCTTGAGTTTATATGTACATTTTAAGCGATTTAAATTTGCGAAAGAATAAACGTCTACAGTCAAAATGAAAGCTATGGATAGCTGCATTATATATTATTAATTAACCAATTTACAAAAACCCAATGTGTGTGTGTGCGCGCGCTTATATTCACTGATTTTTAAGGTAGCTATGTTAAGAACTTTGCCAAATTTGTTAGGGCGCGAATAATGTTTCTATGGCTTCATTTTCGACTCGTGCAGACTTTTATTCTTTCGTTAATTAAAATTACTTAAAATGGAGATAGGAACTCCTGACTTGGACATTTGTTAAGCCAAAAGAATCAAAATTATATTTATGAAAAGATCGATTTACAATACGAGCCTGATTACTCGATTAATCACGTTTAAACAAAAGGTATTTTCGTATAGGTTTTTTAATCGAGAGCCGGTCTTTGCGTGCTCTGTGTATTTAATATTACAACCAGGGAATTGCCCGGTAATTTTTTTTATCTCCTATTGCCACGTTCCTATTCAGTCTTCAACACACTTCCGCGGCGAGTTTTCATTCAAGACTTCTCTTCACCTCTTCCCTGCCCTCATAACCTCTTTCCTTACTACTTTCACTAGCTTTTACTTTCATCCGCGAAGATTTTTCTGAATTTCTCCTCGATAAGTCTTCCTTTCTTCAGCGCCACCTTTTTTTAAGGCCCCGTTAATCTTCGATTTTTCTTCAACCGAAACAAGTTTCGTTAACTTTTAACTTTTCTTCAATAACTTCTTCGTAAAGATCACAATTTAAGCTATTGTTGCGTGAGTTTTCAGACGTGAAATTCATTTTGAAACTGTTCCCTTCCGAAGCCTCGCCGGAAACCCTAAAAAGTATCGATGAATATCTTAAATTTTCACCCAGGAAAAATTCAGTTCGGGGGCCACTTCAAGGTTTAAAATAGGGCCAATTTCGACCTCCGTGTCGTCTGCGTGTGTGCGTAAAGAGTGCCTTTAGCTACATACTGTTGTCGCAAGATCATTGGTCCTATACCAGGAGTCTATTATAAATAGATATGTACTTATTTCATGTGTGTTTGTGTATGTATATATATATATATATATATATACACAAACACACATGAAATAATATATATATATATATATAGGGCAACTAGGTGTTGAAGGAAACCCAGTGAACACTTACCGGAAGTAGAGCCGCTGGGGTGTTGGAGAGACACATTTGTAGAGCTTTCGGGATGATCCCTTCTTCCTATACATATATATATATATATATAGAAGGGTTACATTTATGTTTTAAGGTACTTATACATACATACATACCTTTATATATATATATATATATATATATATATATACATACATACCTATATTCGTACATGTAGTTTTCCAATTCTCTTTCTTTATGTTTATAACGCTCTCAGGATCTTTCAGCACTGGAAGCGGCTAGAGATATATGAAATTTGCTGTGTTCTTAAATGACTACATTAAGTACTAGAAAATGTTATTACTTTTACATGAAGTGTCCTAGGTTCGACTCCAGTTATCCTTTCGTATTGCAAATTCAAAAGAGCACGGGAAAAAACGATTTTGACTGTGCAGACATTTTTTATTTTGTTCATTAAAATACCAAAATATTAACTTAGAAACTTCGAACGAAATCTGTAAGACGAACGAAATTCTAAGTTATTTTATTGTAGCGGTCTTTTGTTGCATCTTTTGCCCTTTAACATTTTAAAAAATACGTGAAAGTAGCGAATTTTTTGTGATTTTTTAACGCTTAATCCAGCATGGGTTGCTATGCGACCTGTGTTGTTTTGTTATTAATTAACAATCAAGTCAGTGTGTTATAAATATTAATGTGTACCCGTCATATATGAGGGATTATCATTTTAGTATTATATATATATATATATATACACACACATACACACACACAAACCTATATATATATATATATATATACACAAAAGTATGAATGCCTCGGCTGTTCTGGTGTGGTGTCCTCGTGGAGTTCATCGGCCCCTATCAGTAACGTCCTCAGCTATCCCTGTTGACCAATAGGTTTCCACACCTAACTCCACAATGTGGGTCAAGTAGGAGAGGGAGATGGAGAGAGAGAGGAGGGAGGGAGATGGAGGGAGGGAGGGAGAGAGAGGAGAGAGGGAGGGAGAGAGAGGAGAGAGGGATCTCTCCCTATGCCTTTCGATATGTCCCACCGTTTGACCCGAATTCAGTTGAGTCAACTGTCTTTTTTTATTTCATCTCTCAGTTTCTCCCTCTGATTACGCTGATTGGCAGAGTTTCCTCCTCCTCTCTCTTCCTCTCCCTCTCTTTTCCTCTCTCTCTTCCTCTCTCTCTCTTCCTCTCTCTTCCTCTCTCTCTTCCTCTCTCTTCCTCTCTCTTCCTCTCTCTCTCTTCCTCTCTCTCTCTCTTCCTCTCTCTCTCTCCCTCTCTCTCTCTCTTCCTCTCTCTCTCTCCCTCTCTCTCTCTCTTCCCCTCTCTCTCTTTCTCTCTCTCTTCTTCTCTCTCTCTTCCTCTCTCTCTTCTTCTCTCTCTCTTCCTCTCTCTCTTCTTCTCTCTCTCTTCCCCTCTCTCTCTTCTTCTCTTCCCCTCTCTCTCTTTCTCTCTCTCTTCTTCTCTCTCTCTTCCTCTCTCTCTTCCTCTCTCTCTCTCTTTCTCTCTCTCTCTTTCTCTCTCTCTTCTTCTCTTCCCCTCTCTCTCTTCCTCTCTCTCTTCCTCTCTCTCTTCCTCTCTCTCTCTTCCTCTCTCTCTCTTCCTCTCTCTCTCTTCTTCTCTTCCCCCCCTCTCTCTTTCTCTCTCTCTTCCTCTCCCTCCCTCTCTCTCCCACTCTTCCTCTCTCTCTCTTCCTCTCTCTCTTCTTCTCTTCCCCCCCTCTCTCTTCCTCTCTCTCTCTTCTTCTCTTCCCCTCTCTCTCTTTCTCTATCTCTTCCTCTCTCTCTCTTCCTCTCTCTCTCCCTCTCTTTCTCTCTCTCTCTTTCTCTCTCTCTCTTCCTCTCTCTTTCTTCCTCTCTCTCTCTCTTCCTCTCTCTCCGTCTCTCTCCCACTCTCTCTCTCTCCCTCTCTCTCTCTCTTCCTCTCTCAGTATTTTTCCTTCACCCCATATAATCTTTTCATATTTAAATACAAATTCCATATCTTTTTTTCCTTCGACTCGTACAACTCGCGTCGATGGCCTTTTCATCCATTTTCGTTTCTCCCTCTGCGCATGCGCCAGTCGAATCCATCCCCGTTTAATTTGTCCTGCAAATAATAATGTCTTACATTTTTTCGACGTTCCACATACCAGCTCTGTTTTATCTAGTTTCTTTAGAAAATCGTATCTAATATAATACTTAAAACGATAATAAAATACAATGAAACGAAATAATCTCTCCGAAAAGTGAAATTCCGGGAGAATTTTTCATTTCCTTTTATCGCTGCGATAATCTGGCGTCGTTGACCGACAAGAGCCTTTTCCACAATTTTTCCGCCGTATTTATGTATATAATTTCATTTTACAATCACTTTTACACGAGTTACACGTAATGCAACGTGGAAATCGTTTTATTTTACGAAATTTCAATTTTCAAAGGTCGTTTTTATCCCATTATTATGGCTCCGTATGAAGCCCGTTTATCCTGTGCTTAGGTTTTTGTATTTGCTTTTTAAAATCACTTCCCGTCGAGATACGAACTCGTGGCTTGTACTATCGGATGGCTGATAGAATTTAGTTACTTATTTTCGAAGAAATGATTCAAATACTTTCGGATTTGGCCCAGATTTTTAAGTTTTTAGAGGAAAAAAGTGGGAATCCTTCTGCGTCCCACCAGTGGACCGCCTTTTTGAAGCCCTTCCACGTGAAACTTTTGCACGGTCGTAGGTCTTTGTTAAAATTCCAATTCTTACGGGTGTTATAATGGTTGAGAGACCTCATCAGTGGCGGCGTAGACCAATAAATTAGCTAATACGTGACGATGAAAATTGAAGCTGATATAGTTTATGTCTGAAACTGGACATTTTTTTTGCAGTTTCCGGAATAATCGTCGTAGTGCTCGGAAGACCTCATCAGCGGCATTCTCAGACATCGTTATCAATTTATTAACCGGTTAATTCGTTTAATAAGACGACATGGCGCGGCTTCTAAATGCTAGGCATATACACACGCGACGAAAGTAGAAAAATTCGTGTTATAGGAGAAAAAATTCGACTTCGACTTAGGGACTTATATATTATATTGTTGTATATATTTCGTGAAACTTTCGATTTGACACCGATTCTTTTAAAAGTTCGCGTTACGGGAGACGGATATAACTTCGAGTTACCGGGACTGCTGTAGATGGAAAGCTGAAGTCTGGCACTTGGGCAGGGTCGGTCAAAAAACCGCCAGAATAAATCGAAAGTTACGACAATGTTTATTTTCTTGCCCGTTAAAAATTATAAACCTTTAAACGAACATTTCGCGGTATAGGTAATTCTAAATGATCTATGAAGCTGAAATTTTTTCCATTGGTAGAATTTGCCATATAATGGAAACGGGATTACAGAAATTTGAATATGTTTATTTGTTCGGCAGTTAAAAATTCATAAACGTCAAAGAAATTGACTAATGTTTATGCACTTTCCGTAGAGCTACGGAGCAGAAAATTTTAAGAAAGTTAGGGAATAATGTTCCAGTGATAATTAACATTGAAAATTTCAGAAAAGTTTATTATTGTGACCGTTAAAAATTCATAAACTTTAAACAGTTAAATTTATATAAATGCACTTCTAGAGGTGCTACATCGATGAAATTTTACACAAATGTGAGGTTTTCGTAACACAAACGATGAAAACCTATAAAATTATTATAATTATAAATTTTATCGCGTTTTAAAAATTATTTGTCGGCTTTTATTCTTTACATTAAGGTGTGATAAATGTCTGCGCTAGTAAAATGATAATTTCGCTTCATTTCTAACCCCGAAAACGGATTTAAACTCCATATAAGTGAATCGAAAAGCATATATTTCCAATTTAAACTCCGTTTTAGCAAATTTTATCATATCTTGGTCGTATTATTAACATGTCGGCCCAAACGGTCGTAGCCGTTCACTTGTTCATTGGATTTCGATGGCAAGTTCAGGAGAGGTCGTCGAACCCAAACGCCCCCGCCTTTGACGGCGCCATCTTGGATCACTGGAAGAAGGCGTGTATACACGCTACGCGGGGAAATCAGACTCTGGGTCAATTCGCGGAATCTGTTTTGAAATTAAGAAGCGCGCATCGACAGTCGCCTATTTTAATTTTTTCGCGTCTTTCCTCCTGTAGTTGGACAAATAATAACAAATAGAAGGGTTTTTCCCGTGTGTGTGTGTGTGTGTGTATATATCATTCTATATCGACTCTTCTTACAGAGGATATACAGGATATAGGATATATATAGGAGGATACTAATGTCTGGCCCAAACTACTATAGTTGGAGTGCTGCAATTTAATACCGAGGTGAACAAAGAAAAATAATCGGAGGAATAATTGCAAAATTGTAACAATGTGCACTATTTTGGCCGCTAAAAATTATAAACAATTTTACTAACATTTCGTGGTTTAGGTATTTCCAAATGCGCTATCGAGCTGAAATTTTTTCCACCTGTAGAATTCGCCAAATAATGAAAACGGAAATATAGAAATTTGAAAATTTTTATTCGTTCGGCCATAATAATTTCTCAAATGTTTAACAAACTGACTAATGTTTATGTACTTTCTGTAGATCCAGGAAGCTGAAAATTTTAACGGAGTTAGGAAATAATGTTCCGGTGGTAAATAACACTGAAAATTTTAGAAATATTTATTGCTGTGGCTGTTAAAAATTAATAAAGTTTAAACAATGAAATTCATATAAATGCTGTTCCAGAGGTGCTGCATTGATGAAATTTCGAATTAATGTGAGGTATTCGTAACAAATGATAAAAACCGATAAATGATTTATAATTATAAATTTTAGGGGTTGTTTTTACCCAAATATTTTCAAAAGAGAGCTTTTATATTTCTTTTAAGCTGAGAGAAAATACTTGCAGAATGCAAGCACATATTTACTTGTATATATATATATATATATATATATATATATATAAATGCTTAAAGAAAAGGAAAGGTACCTAATAATAAAGGTGGCAACAAGGTGTTGGAGGAAGCCCAGTGGACACTTACCTAGATTGAAGAGCCGGTGCTGAGGACACACGAAAAACACAAAAACAACACAAATATGGAGCTTTCGGACTGACGCCCTTCTTCCGCAAAATATTTTTAGCTTTCTTGGTTTTTAATTAAGCAATTAAACCTTTTCGCGTGTAAAAAAATATTTTTCCATAAAATACAATTACCAAAAAACTCCAGTTTTCTCGTTGTCAATGTTTTCATTACCTCAATGGAAATTATTATCTGTTTATTTGGGCGATTTTTCTGGTGCGATGCGTGATGCATTCGCCTTTATGCACTCAGTTGTTTTTTTTTAAATTAAGTATAATTTTTTATAATATAATAGCCCAGGTCTGTTGGTTGGTTGGTCACGCTATTCCATAGGTCGTGCCTCTGGTAGCGAATTATGGCATTAACTCGAGAAGGAATCGAGGTAGAATCTCCAAATTTGTCAGGAATGCTCGATTAACATATTTTTAGGGTAATGACGAAAATAAATCTCGAAAAAATGTCCTGGGTTCGACTCCAAAAGGAAGACGTTTCCATATTCCGTAAGGTAATACGTAAAAATCCATTGTTTTGAAGTGCAGGCTTTTATTGTTTTGGAAATTTAAATTAGAAGGAATTAACCTACGATATTCGGATCTGAATCATTTTGAAGAAAAAACTATAAAGTTTCTTATTCTGTTCATCTTTTTCCGCCTACAGTTCGAAATCGTTCATGTTATACGTTTAATTCACATATTTTGTGGAAATATTGCCATTTTAAGGGGATGTTGCCTTGGCTACCAATTCCATTGTTAGACCTCTTTATCATATTGTCAATTCAATCCTTATGGGTATAAACGTGCTTTGAATGCTTTTAATGAGAGAGAGGGAGGGGGAGAGAGGGGGGAGGGAGGGGGAGAGAGGGGGGAGGGAGGGAAAGAGAGGCAACTATTTTAAGCTTAACTATAGATAGCCCGTCAACATCAGAATATTCACTAGAAATGTTGTATATGACAAAATATTTCATATGTAAAAGTGTGATATTAATTATTTTAAATGAAAATAATAATAATCAATCTATCTATAATTCTTCCGTTGATATTTCAACGGAAATTACACTAGTCATTATATATATAGACGCTTCTTACAGAGGAGGATGTAGGAGGTACTAATGTCTAGCCCAAACCACACTAGATGGAGAGCTGAAATTTTTAGGAATTGTAGATGGAATGGAGAAATCGCCAGAAAAATTGAGATCTCCTGCCTATGTGCCATGGGTTCGACTCGAGAAATTCCGAAAGGTGCATTTTTTCCCATAAGAAAAGCATTGCGGCATTTTTGAAAATTAATTTCGAGCACTTTCCGATAGGATAGAGAATTGAAACTTGGATCATTGTTAGATATCCACGAGATATATTGAGAAACGTTGTCACTTTTACCGCATGTGTCCTGGGTTCGACTCCAGACCACCCGGTATATCTCCCATGAGAAAGCATGGAAAAAATCAAATTCCTTCATATAGACGAAATTATGAGGAATAAATATTGTGGATGTCATGAGAATATCTCCATATTATTTGAGAACTCCTGCGTAGGTATCATCGGTTCGACTCCAGGGAGCCATAAATTTGAGATTATTTCTCATAGGAAAAGCATTGAAATTGGCACTTTTGCGTTTAGAAATTTATTTGTCGGCTCTTACTCTTTATAATAAGATTAGATAAAATGCATTACTAGTAATGTAAATATAATGACGACACTCGTCATCTGCGCATGCGTCAATCTCGTCTTCTTCTTCTTCTCGGAGAAAACGAGAGAATCGCACCTTCCCGAATTCCTTTGTATTGTTGTCGTTCCTTAGAAACCATGATGATGATGATGAGGCGGATATGACGTCACTCACCCTCGCCCTCCACCGGGTGAAAGAGTTCCTTCTCTTTTTTATAATTTAATTTTGGCGCTGTTCTTACTCTCGTGTTCGGAGAATCTCCTTTTTTTTCCGTTGCGCTTCTGTCACTTAATTTGTTTTCCTCTCTTGTTGTTAAAACCCTTTGTGACGTCATCGGTGGCATGTCCGAGACCCCTGAGGAAGGAAATCCATCCTAATATAACATAAGATAATATAACGTGACATAACATAACATAACATAATCTACTATAATATTATATTACACTAATATATTTTGAAGCGTGTGTTTGTTGGTTTGTGTGTTTGTTCATGGAACTCCTCCTAAACGATAAAAGCTAGAATAACCAAATTTGGTACGATTCTTCCTTACATCCTAACTTAGTGAATTGTCGAAGTTTGGTCAACCGGGATTAATCAGTGCTGCCAATATAGGGGATTAACATTTTTCCATAAGATAACATGTATGAATCCATTTCTTGACTTGCAAGGTATTCTTCCTTCGAGCATTAAAATACGTATATATGGATCGATTTTTTTCGTCCTTGCTTTATTCGACGAATAAAACTCTATATTATCTTATTACTTCGAAGTTGACATGTTACACAGTCGAAGTTGTCAGAAATACGTTATTTGTTTCGAAATTCTGTGAATTTTTCGTACTCTTTCCGGGCGTTGCCAAGGCGGCCGTCATTGTTACCTCCGATTCAATTCAAGCTTACAAATAGACGAAAGTTTAGCGTTATTCGCTTCGCACTTTTGTTTAAGTTTTGTTTATGGATAGCAACGTAAATAGATACTGATTATTATTCAGGAAGCATTTATTGATGAAAGTAATTGAACCTTCTTTCGTCAATTGAATACTGGAATCTTACATTTTTTGTAAGAAAAATAATTATATTTTACATTATAATGTTTATTAACGTAAATAAGCTCGCGTATCTGGTGTACATTTACCAGAGTCAGTGTTCAATCATGGACAACTGTACGTTGCTTTTTTAAGGCATGAAAGTAAATATTTCAGCGAGGGATAATTACACAAGAAATGAATCTGGATTTGGCGAAAGTAATATGATAGGAAATAATATTATCGTTATATTTGAATTCAATACATTCGGAAACGGATTGTTACAAGCAAATATAATTAATTGTTAAGAAAAGCTAATTGTGATTTTAAAAATATCTACTATATATTTTAAAGAGTTTGTATGTTATGCTGTAGTAGCTTCATTAAATCCGTTGAAATTCAACGGGAAATTCTGCTATTATAATATAAATGATAATGTTTCCGAATAATTGAACGGTAAAATGTAAAAGGACTTCCTCATATCTCGAAGTAACCAAGAAATGTTCTAATTGTAGAACATTCGAGTTATGGAAGAAGGGCGAAACGAAAAATGTTTTTCGTCCAGGTGAAAATTAATTCGAGTTATGGAGGTTCGAGTTATAGAGGTCCGAGATTTATAGGTTCGAGATACAGAGGTTCGATTAATGGAGGTTCGATTTATATAGGTTTGATTTATATAGGTTTGATCTATAGAGGTTTGATTTATAATGGTTCGATTAATAGAGGTTCGATTTATATAGGTTTGATTTAGTAAGGTTCGAGTTATAGAGATTCGATTTATATATATATATATACAGGTTCGATTTACAGGGGTTCCTTTAATGTGATTCGGCTTATAGAGGTTCGATTTATAAAAGTTAGATTTATAAAAGTTAGATTTTCAGAGGTTAGATATACTATAGAAGTTTCAATTATAGACGCTGTAGTTACAGAGGGGATCGTAGTTATTTATATATATATAGAGGTCCCTCACGTAGTGTCCCACTAACTGTTTATGTGCTAGGGGTTCATTGATATTTGCTAGAGTGAAATGACGTCACCATTTTCGCGGTCGCCATTTTGATTCCATTTTTTTCTTTTCTGCGAATTAGCGCTGTATGCCTGCCTACCTATGTATGCATGTACTTCATTCGTTCATTCATGCCCCTTTTAACAAATAAGGTTGTTATTCGGCTGCAGTCCGTTCAACCCTCTCTGCGACACCCAAACCTCGAACACCAAACGCGAATTACTGCGCGCCGCACGGCGGGAGAATCCCCAACTGCAATAATATACGCATATATATATATATATTTTACAATATTTCCAATGTTTTTTACGACTCGGTTCATTCGCAGTTTCGGAAAAACACGATCGTCAATTGTTAAATCCAACGCGTCTCCTAGGACAACTTTCGTTCGATAAAAAATAAACAAACTTTTTCCACCTTTTGGATCGGTTGCTGCTAATCGACAGATTAATAAATGCTATTTATTCGATATTCCTCGTTAATTATCATTCCATTTTGTGTCGAACTGAAATTTTTTTTTTACGTATCTATATCTAAATATCGAGAAAATTTGCGCAGATGCTCATTTGTCAGAAAAATACATCGTAAAAGCATCAACATTAGCAGTGACGCGTAAACAAATTATATTCGTGTTAGTGATTTAAAAGCATCGAAATCAGCGTATATTACGTAAAAATTAAAAATTTCCGGGTCCTCAATTTATGAACGCCACATTTTGTGCGTCAATTAACGTAAAAATGCGTATAAACTATGAATCCTTACGTTGTTTATTAATATGCGTTTCCATGGTTACTTGACACGCAAAAAAAATTAAATTTTTCGGGGTTATAAATGGATACATAGATCATTTAATGCGTCAATAAATATATAAAACGGTACGAAATGGAAAATGTTCGTGATTTAAACGGGTTTCCACCTCAAACATGGCGGAATTTCGTTATTTTCCATATCTTCGCGACCTCCCTTCCCCCCCTCTCCCTCCTTCCCCTCTCCCCCCTTCCCCTCTCCCCCCTCTCCCCCTCTCCCCCTCCCCCACTTCCCCTCAAGATGTCCTCGAGTCCTGCAAGCTTGAGGTCTTTCACCTCGGCCGCTCGGCGGCGCCACCGTAGGGCGTCTTGCTCATTTACCCTAGTGATCTCCAATCCCCTCCTCCCCTCCCCTCCCCTCCCTTCCCCTCCTCCCCTCTCCTCGACTCCCCTCCCAACCTCCAGAACGTTCACCTCGCAACGCTTCAGTCTATAGTAGACCGCGCAACAATCCACACGTGTTTTCCGCTGTGTTGTCGCCCGTAACAACCGTCGTTGCCTTTAAACAATCGAGGTCTACGACCCTTGGAGGAGTTTTCCTGTTACGGCGTTAATTACTCATAAGGAAGCATATATACACACACGCATATATATATTGGCTTCGACTCTCTTCAGGGAGTTCATTCGCGTCTCCGAAGGGTGTTGGTGTCGTGGAGGTGTCCTCGCTTGAACCTTCGAAGTGTGTTCACCAACAACCGGAAGAGTTAAGAAGCCGAACAGTGTTTATCCAGACTTTTAAAAAAAAAATACTATGGAGTGTGGGCGTGTTTGAGTTGTTCCCGTGTTCCCCTTCGTACACCCTTGGCCGAAGCGTGTACAGCCGGGCGAGTTCCTTGACCGAAGGGTGTTCGTTCAGACTATCAAAACACCCGCGTATCGTCTCGAGTGACCGTTCTCGTCTCTGGAGACCGTCCGCGTCGCGGTTGTTGCGGTGTTGCCCGTTATTTTTCATCGGCTATCGCCTCAAAGCGTGTTCTACAACAACCGGGCGAGTTTCTTAACTGAACAGTGTCCGTCCAGATTATCAGAACACCCATATATTGTCTCGAGTGACCGTTTTTTTTAAAAAAAAGTACTTTTCTAGCGTGAAACGTATTATTTTTAGCGAGGCCGAGTTGACGGGAGTTCTTTGACCTGACCTAGTTCCTCCTCCCCTCTCTCCCTCCCCTCTCTCTCTCTCTCTCTCCCCTCTCCCTCCCCTCTCTCTCCCTCACGCGGAGGAAAGTCTCCAGTTTTCGCTTTCGCGTCGAACGGATAAGTTCCCAAAGTGAGAGTAGGCAACTATCCTAAGGGTATTTTAACAGTGTCGTCCGCACATTGTGTCGTCGTTGCCGAGATATGTTCCGCGTCGTAACCCTGGATACCGTCGTTATGGTGCGCTCGAACGGACCTCATCCCGTGCACCTCTAGTTCACGCGCGACATAAACATTTTTTATCGTTAATTAAACAGATTTTTAAAACGTTAAACATGGCTGTGATAACGGTGCAAGATTTTTCCACCGCCTCCGTGCAAGTTTCCAAGAAGAAGTTGAACAACGCCGAGCTGAACGAAGCGACCAGAAAGAGGTTGATGAAGTTGATAGTTGAGTGTCATTGCAGCAGGAAGGATTCCGCCAGAGATAGAGGAGTTGAGTTCGGCGGGTGTTCTGAGGGCGTCGAGGCCGAAAGGAAGAAGGCGAAGCGGAAAAAGCGCGACAGGAAAGAAAGCGGAATTTTCACCGCCAGTTCCGAGGAGGAAGAGGTCCAACCCAGCGAAGACGAAGAGGTAATTATCGATTTTAATCGATATTAATCGATACGTCATTCTGCACGTTTGGGTACCGATCTAAACCGTAGAAACGCTGTTTATCCCGATAAATTTACGGTTATAACGGCATCCGAGACTTTTGTACCGGGCACCTTTACGGGTTCGACGCTGTTTCAGCCGGAAATTTCCTTTTTATTCGAAGTTTATTTGGCATCCTATTTTTTTGCGATTTTTTTAAACGGCTAAAGGTTTATCCTTTTTGAAAATCCTTCGAAAAAATATGTTACGGCCGTCGCTTTGCAACGTCGGTTCGGATATATAAACAGTCTTGTGTTTGTTTCTAAAAATTAAACGAGTCGAATGTGGTCGTGGCGATTTTTTCTGTCGGAAAATAATAATACTTTCGCGTGAAAACGTCGCATTTTTTAAAACGAACACTTTCGTAAAATAAATACGGCAACTCTGAAATCGTTGATAAAGAGTCGCCGTAGCAACGCGGTTTTGCATGCGTCGGACGGCAACCGAAACTTGTTTTCGTGACGGATTTGTAAACTTAAAATGTTCGCCCAAATATATATTGTTTTGAACTCTCAAAACTCGAGATTCGAGCCGAAAAACTCGTATTAATAATAATCGTATTTTTTTGTCCGCCTCGTTGTTACAGGGTTTCTTCAGGAGGAGCATACAGCAGAAGATCCAATACAGGCCTTGCACCAAGAACCAGCAGTGCAGCATTTTAAGAATCAACAGGAACAGATGTCAGTATTGCAGGCTCAGAAAATGCATCGCTGTTGGGATGAGCAGAGATGGTCAGTACCATTTAAATCTATATTAATTAATCCTTTTCGTACACACACACACACATATTGTGTGTGTGTGCGTGTGTGTTTTAAAAAATATAACGGTCCCTTTTTCTGTAGATTGTAAATTAACGGTCGTTTTTCGAAAAAAAATTCTAAATTAAAAAGAAATTTTTTTCGAGACGGAAATTTTTAATTTTCCCCCCCTTTCGCAAGTTTTTCCTCCCCCCCCCCTGCGAACTTTCCTCGCATAACGAAATTCTCGCTTTTCTTTTGGTTTAAACTTGGTTATTTTACCCCAAAAAAGGAAAACCATTTTAAAAGTCCCTTTTTATAAGGAACGAAATCGTTTTTACGTGCGATTATATATATATATTAGAGTATGAATGCGTTTGACTATATAATTATCCTGATTTAACGTTTTCCCGGTTTTTTTTATAGCGTCAATCCCGATTAGAATTAATATCAGTTTGGCGGAAACGCCCGAGTAACTTTTTTCCCTTCTTAGTCTGAATTTTAGTCGATTTTTAAAAAATATTGATACGGTTGGTACGTGATATTACGTTTAAATAAAACCTTCGCGGAATTATAAATATCATAGAGCTGATTCTTAAATAGGATGTAGGATATTATAAATTTTATGACACTTCCAGATTAGATAGAAACTTGAAATTTGGCACCAATATAGACTATCGGTCACTACACGAAGAAAAAATATTAAATCGTCGAAATTCCAACTTTCCGGAGATATTTGGGACCCATTCGCGCAGATCGGCGTGCAGAGGTTTGCGTATTTGCGTTTTAAAAACATTTTCCGTCGAGATAGGAAATCGCGACTTGGACCGTCGGATAGCTAAAAGAACGCGGTTTCTTATTTCCGAAGGCGGAAATCAAATCCGTTCAGTTTTGACGTAAAAAGATGTGGTTTTTACGAGAAAAAGCGGGATTTTTCGTCCTGCCTTTTAATTCAATGGGTTGTCATGACGACAAGATCAAATGTTTTTAATCACGTGCAGTTTATATTAAAAATAGAGAGATTATATATATATATATATATATATATATAAGCTATGTATCTGCTCCTACATGATGACCTCATCGTTAATTTCAAGAGATATTTAGCAAGTGAGAGTGCGTTGAACCCTTTTATCGTATGTAGGTCACGCGTCAGCAGCCCTGCACGTCACACGTCACACATTGCGTTATACTGCTTAAAACTCGGCGTAAAATAAGCCCACGAATTTTAAAGGAGGTGAAAGTATGATTTATTTCTGCTTTTAAAATCCTCAATGTTGTTTGCCTGTTACTGTCATTATTAAATATATATATATATATAAAATATATATATATATATATATATGTATTTATTAGGAAATAGTTTCTTTTAGGTGAGGCGCGCTTAGAAATTTTTCATACGGTATAGCAATTTCTCATACTAGACTAAATTTAGGTCCTGTTTGACATCGAGATTTCTCATACATAAGTATCTTGCAGTTTCTCAGCCTGGTAAGTTAAAGTATCAATTTTTTCGTGTTTTAGTACTTTTTTACGCGTTATTTTTTAATGTTATGTGCTTTAAAACGTCTCACACCGAGCTTTTAAACCACACTTTATTTCGGCCCTCTGAACTTCTCATACTTAACCATATGCCGTTTGTTATACCTCGCAAATTTTCATACTATGCTAGTGATTTTATTTTTTTCGTCCGTTCGTTTTTCCTGATAAGCGTATTTATAATCTCTTTTTTTAAAAAAAAATCTCTGGTCAATTTTTAAACCTACGTATATTACCGTAATTTTTCCTCTGGAAATTTCTAAAAACCGCCTTTAAAATCTCGGAATTTGGCCTCGCGATTTCTCGTACGCCATCGATTGCTATAATATATATGCCCTCTCATCGAAAAAGACCTTGCAATTTGCCATAATTTCCCTCGGATATTGACCTCGCTATTTCTCATACCTACCCTTACGCACGATTCGACCTCGAAGTCTCTCATACCTCTCACACACACACAGACATATGTTTTTTAAAGGCCTATATCTCGTTTTTTGTATCATAAAAATAAAAGTAATTCGTGATTTTATTAATTTTAACACATTTTATATTCCATAAAGCAATTTTTAATAGCAATTCTTTATGTTTTCTACGGTGGAAATCAGCGCCTTGCGATTTCTCATATCTCTCCTTTTCGGCCAAGGTATTTCTCATACTCCATCAAGTCGCTTATTTTTCGGTACTATAACCCTAAATATCCGATGTTTTCGTAATATTTAAACAAATCTCGTCCGTTACTTTAATTTTATAACACAATCACGACTAATATCCACGTTAAAGCGTTTTTTTTTTTTAAATGCCAGTTTTCTAAGGTGGGGAAATCCTGCACCTCGCGATTTCTCATATCCTACCAGTACCGTCCTGAGAAAATTCTCATAGCCGCCATCTTAGCTCCCATTCTCTCTCTCTCCGTAGAAAGGGAAAAAAGTAGGTCAAGCGGTCATTACTCTCTCTCTCTCGTCTCTGTGGAAAGCGCCATCCCGTAGCAGCAGCTAACTTCATTTGTGTCTCGTCATTCGCGAGATTTCTTTTTTCCTTACTGGATCACTTTCGCTTTGAACCAGATACTACTATAAAACTGTAATTGGCTTACTTTCTTAGTTAGCCTTAACTTAAAAAAAAAATATATATATATATAAATAATTAAATAAAAACAAATAAATTATATAATATAGGTTCATTATTAATAAAAATAGGGAAAATTGTTTATGTTGGCGTGGTTTCCATGGCAACCTTTTTTCATGTCTGCAGTAATATCAAATACGTTTTCTGGCCTGATAATCACTTTATAAACTCGGAAAGTAACGTTTCCATCATAAATTTAAACTTAAAACCCGTTAACGTTTGAAAAATTTGACTTAAAAAGCTCCACTTTTCGAAGAAATATTCATTTTTTTTACGAGTATTACGTTTATACTCGTTGCCATGATTACCATCGACGTCTGTGCTATTTAAAAATAATTGCGAATCGTTAAGGAAACGCATTATTATTTATACAAGTTTCACGACTAAAAAATCCCATTAATTTGGCTTTATTTTTGAAGTTATATTCAAAAATTGAATTTTAGTGATAACTTTAAAGTTTCAGTTTAGTTTATTTCCGATTTTTACGGGTATTAACTTACAAAACGGCTTAATTTTTAAAGGTAAAACAGTGTTCATTCGTAGATGGACCTTAGGAATTGTATTTCCAAGGAGATATCTCTCCGAGTGGTTTGCCACATCCTTGTGTGTCGACACACACACACATTCTCATTTATAAGAGAGTTCACAGACCTTTGAGGAGGTCATTTCGACTCACACACCCCACTCCTTTCCCCCGCGATCTTTTTAGTACCCCCGTCCCACCGATACGCGGCGCCCTCGTCCCCATAAACGTTCGTTCACACTTAAGAGCGTCGATTATATGGGACAAAATTATCGACTCTGCTTAAAAAAATCCCGTGCCTCTCCCACTCTCTCTCTTTTCCTCTCTCTCCCTCTCTCTCTCGAGATATTGGCCTCGGAACACATTAAGCCCCAAGAGAGCGCCAACCTCATCCGTCCCAATTTCGTAAAAAATGAAGTTTCAGCTCGACTCACGGTCGTTTTGATCCGTTGAAGATTTAAAAAAAGCTAAGAATATCTTAAAATTATACTCCGATACGCTTTTTAAGCCCGATAAAAAATTATCGACACGCAATTTTGTTTACAAGTCGGCCTTTTACAAAAAGAATTTCGTATTCTTTCAGAATTAATTTTTTTAAACCAAATTCTCGTCAATATTACGCGCAATATTAATATTTTTCGGTTAGGTTTTGATTTTTCGGTGAAATAAGGCTTTAAAAAAGTAATTATCGATGGTTTTCGTCGATTTTCAACCGTTTCCTAGCGACAACGAGGTTATTGTTGCGTTCGCGATCCGAATTTGTTCGATTTCGACCCTTTTCAGAGACTAGGATGTCATTTTCCTGTGTTTTTTTCAGAAAATATGGCTTTGAAAAGTAACAACAAGGTCCTCTTTCACGTCGATTTCAACGCTTTATCAGCTGCAGTCCATCATCGTTCGGAGCATTGTTGCGCCTCCGAGCCGATGTTCCTTATAATTCACCTTTTCCTGTCTCTGTTATTATATTTAGACCTAGTTATCCTGTGCCTAATGCTTTAAAACGCGAGTGACTTTTTCCGTTGGATTTTCTTGGTTTCTTAGCGACGACTTTACTATCGTATTTTGCGTTAGGTTTAGTATGTTTTTCTGTTGATAGTTAAAGCGTTGAAATGTTATCGAGATCGATTTTTCGTTGATTTTAAACGGTTAAAAGCTTGAAAAATGTAAGTTAGATCCACAGTAGGGCCATTTTCCGTCTCCACGGGGATATATTGCCATGGATACGTAGAAATCTTTCACTCTCGCTGGGTCTTTTTTATCGCTGGCCGTTGAACCCTTCGTCGCCCGTTTGCGGCGTTGCCGCGCTTTCGCTCCTCGGCGCGACGTTGCCGGATCCATCAAAACCCGCCCATTTCCTCCTATATACTTCTGATAATGTGTTATTTGGAAGACGAATAGATTGTAGGTCGATAATAATTATACAAAAAATGCGCCGAATAATTAAAAGCGATAGTCAATTATTAAAAAAGACGTCATTAAAATAAATTCATTTGCTAAAAAATTCTTCAAATAACGACATAATTATTTCAACAATTTTTTTCTAACGATACTTTTTCGTCAACAATTTTTTCATCGTCTCGCCATAGTTACGATAACCATAACTACATCGATAATAATATTTACGTTTTCGACGAATAAAAATTTTCAAAACCCTGTGATTTATGAGATTTTTTTCGGCGGTGATATTTTTTAATAAGATTATATTCAACTTTCTTCGAGATAAGGAAAATATTCGAGTTACTATGACATCTTAGACTTTATGCAAGTATATATGCGCAGTAATTAGAAAGTTAAAACCTAATTTAACTAGTATAATATCATATTACGTACTAAATATTAAATATCGATCGATAGAATTATTTTTTTCATCAATTTATTTGCTTATACAAATGTTTGCAACACAGTTGACTTTTTTAAATATATATATATATATAAAATACGCTTATCCTTAATCAAAATGGCTACTAATGCTCTAATTTTCGTGCTAAGAATCATTTTACTCTTGATAAATATCCCCCCCTTTTTCTCCTGCCCTTTTTTTTCAGCCTACACAGAATTGCAACACTCCGGCCCCTCTTTTTAGTTCGCGAATAGACCGTTCCCTGGCGCTGAGATCGCGGCGTTGTTAGGCAACCTAAGAGAGCCTTGTGCGGCTTTGATATATGTGTTACTCCAGGGTGACGAACTCCCTTCTCCCCAGCCTTCAAAATTCGACTCTAATAGAAGTTTCGATTTCGGAAGGAGAAATTAGGTATAAAGGTTTTTTCAAAATGTCGTTAATACTACGTAAAATTAAATTTTTTCTTTCGAAATTATCAGAAAAATCTCCGCTTCTTAACCTAAGCGGCGTTAATTTACACTTACGTGCATCACAAAAACTTCAGCGTTAATTTTAAGCCAGAAATTATTAATTTTCAATGCGAAAAAACGTTTTTGTTTAAATTCCATCCTTCGTTCGATCGAAAAAATTAAATTATTGATTTTTTCTGCATTTGGATCGAAAATGGCGACCGAAATTCAAACGCAAAAATTAACTATCATATACATATATATATATTTTTAAACGAAACGCCGAGTATGCAATTTCTATATATGACAACATATTCACGGCTATATTCATGAGGAATTCGTTTTTCGTTTCGAGTAAATAAGCGGCGGTCGTCAGGGAAACCAACTTTCTCTCTTACAATTAGTTAGTTACTTTTCCAATGGTTCCAGGAAAGTCGTGACGATTTTCCCATTCGAGTATAGAGGTCACTTTTCCTTTCCTTAACGAAGAAATACACACACACACACATATACCCATTGCTGAGACCCAGAATAAATCCAACATTTTTCATGAAACTGAAAATTTTCCTCATAAATCTGAACGGATTTGAATCATTTCTTCTATAATAAGCAACTGCATCCTTTTACCTATCCGGTAGTTCAAGTCCTGGGTTCGTGTCTCTACGGGAAATAAGTTTAAAACGCAAAAATGTAAACCTCTGCACCTTGCTTTTTTCTTATGGGACAAAAATAGCCCTTTAAAAAATGGAATTATCATCATTTAATATTTTTTCCTTCGGCTGCGACAGATCAGCTATAATCGTGCCAAATTTAAAGTTTATAACGCGTCTGGAAGTGTCTTAAAAATTAAATTTTCCTCCGCATGAAGCAGCTATATATTAGGGATCCTTTTTACAAATTTATATTATATCCTCCGTAAGAAGCAGCCACGCTTTTTATAAATTTATTATAGTTTAATATTTTTTTTAGCTTTCAAATTTCATCCATAAATTCGGACGTGCTTCGAAACGTATAAAAATCGATTTATGTTAATTTTACAAGTATAATTAGATAGAATAATGATTGAACTATGGATAGGAGCGTCATTTTTACAGGCGACGTCAAATGGAAAAAATAGCGAAATGGGTTAAGCCTTACTTTTTTTGCCTCATTAGACTCTCAGAAGTCAACGCTCTGCCGTGACCTAAATTATTTCTCTCTCTTGCTCCACAGTCCTTCCCATCCCCTCCCCTCCCCTCTCCGACCCCCCACTCCCGCCACCGCTGCCATGGTTACAAGTAGGCACTGAACTCAAATTGGGTCGGCATTATTGTGCGAGTGTATTGGATGGAGGGGTGGGGAATATTGTGGATGGAGGACATGGAAAAGGATTTTAGACCTGAAATATGTCGCAATACAGGTGAAAACTTGTGCTTAAGTGATTGCAGACATTTTTTTAATTCGTGCGATTTAAAAAAATAAAAAATTGTACTGTTTGACTTTAATTTATATATATATATATATATATATTACGTATCCAAAAATGCATCGAAAATATTTATGGTTAAAATGTAGCCTTAAATGACGTTTTAAAAATTTTTCTTAATTATTTTTTTGGACATTAAAATTATATTTCGTTAAAGTCTATTCGAATATGAAAAAGTATGCGTACACAATTTCCGTTGAAATTTATAAGCTTAAATTATTCAAAATAATGTTTTAAAAGGTAATTTTATTTTTTTTAAACGTGAAATATTTTTATTAGTTTAAAATTGTTATATATATATATATATATATATATATGTATATATATATATATATATATATATATATATATATATGTATATATATATATATATATATATATATATATATATATATATATGTATATATATATATATATATATATATATATATATATATATATATATATGGAAGCCATTACGAATCCAAATTGAATTAAAAATATTAAAATATAAACTTTTGGTATTCACTCCGATTTTTTAAATCAGTTGAAAACTTTTACCCAATTTGACTTTGTTTATGACATTTTACCGCATTCGACCCGTTGTTTATTTAATAAAAATGACGAAAAATATCTTCCGTCGTTGCCTAGCGCGGGGCGTAATTGTTGGATCTGACGACGACCGTCTATATCGGAAGCGAAGGAAAAGAACGATGCGTTGACGCCGTATCGATTAGAATTTCTAACAAGGCCTACAGATGGCGTTAGGATCGGGGGATATTATTTATTTTTTCATCCAAAGCGAAGTTTTTTCGTATATATTTGCAGTCCGAAGTCGTATTGTCATTTTGGCTCATTAATGCATTTATATCCATGCATTAATCATGCCTGTTGCTTTGAACGCGCTAGAATAATATATTCTAACCGAAGAATAAAAAATTATTTCACTTTCTTTTAAATTGAATTTTTGAAGCGTCAATTTTTCATATTTCCCGTAATTTCGAAGTTTGCTTGTAAATTTCTCATACTCCCTATCTAGGCGACCGACTTTCGAGGTATATTTTTCAAAGTTACGGACGAAAAATTTACGCGATAATGAATGTTAAGTCGTTTTTAAGGGTTTTTCCTTAAAAACGAGGTGGTATTACGTAGACAGACAATTATAGCGCGTAATGGTTAGTAGTTTTTGGGCCCTGTTGGAGCGAAAAAGGTAATTCCCAGGAGGTATTTCCGTCCAGCGGCTAATGGGGGAAGAGGCAGCCACCTAGCGCCAGATCCGTGCACTATCTCTCTCTCTCCCCCTTTACGTCCATACAATGGCATTGGTATAGGTTGTTGATCTCTTTGGCCAAGCCGGAATATGGGTCGCCTGCGCACAACGATATTTTTTCCGTCGTTCTGCGCAGTCGCTCTCTCTCTCTGTCTCCATCGCTCTCTCTCTTCCTCGCTGCTTTTAGATTTTAACGACGAAATCTCTAAAAATGTAATATTAAATTTTTTAAAAATGGGTTATTTCTAAACGAACTCTTTAAATAAATTAAGTTTTTTCGTTGAAGATGTGAAATACCGTAATAAATAATGGTTTTTTAAAAGAATTCTCTAAATGAAAATAACTTCTACTTCATTCTGAACTGCTGTTAGTCGGAAATGACGTCACCAGCAATCGCTTAGCAACCGCTTAACAACGGCTTAGCGACCGCTTAACAACAGCTTAACAACCGCTTACCAAGCAAAAAAATCAGGAAATGAACCATTGTAAATTGAAATTATCCCCAAAATTCCGTAGGGTTTTCGAGTTCAACGTTCTATATAGGACAGGTCAAAGAGGCATACATATATACCGTTGAGTCCACCTGCATTCAAAGAGGAGAGAGGCGCTGGTGCAGCTGCGCGTTCCTTTTTATTTTTTTTAGAGAAAGACAGACAGACCACACAAAGAGAAGATGGGTCAGTTTGTATCTGGGCCAGTTCACTATATATATATATAAAATCATTCACATTTTATTTGGTTTACAGCAATTTATCGGCTCAAGAACAGTTATACATTTCATTAAACTCGACTGTAGTGCAAACTGTAACAGTTTTCATAGTTAAAAATCTTTTTCGTTCTTAAATTCTGCCGAAATGACGATAAATGATAGTTTTTGTCGAAAAAATGCTCGAATTAATCTCATTGACACTGTTTTTACGAATATAACCGATAATTTAGCTTAAAAACGACGTTTTGCGAACGTAAAACGATCGTTTTAAAAGGTTTTACACGACGAATTCCATTAAAAAGTGATTGTTTTTTTAAAACGACCAAGTTTAGCTTATAAAATCGCCCCAAATTCGCAAAAGTTTGCCCCCGAAATGCGTATTATTAATGCAGTAATAAAAATCCGGGGAAAAACGTCACTGCCCGAGTTAACTCGTGCGGTAGCCCGAGATATCTCGGGCGAGGACTCGCGAAGTGCCCGAGTTAACTCGTCCTGAACCAGATTCGCCGTATAGTGTCAAAACGGGGGCGTGCATCTATAAGAGGTGAAAATACCGCTAACATGACCCCCACAACACGCACACACACGCACAGTGGGGGACTCTCAATTTTTATTATAAAAAGAACACGATATGGAGTCAGCCGACAGCGTTGCGAAATTTCCTCTCGCGAGGTCGACGCGACGTTGCCAGATTTATCTTTCTAGAAAGAGTTTCGCAACGCTTTTCAGGAAGGGGCGTTGACCTCCGTACAGTAACAATTTTATGGTTTATATGCCTCCGATATTATATATATATGTTTAAAAATAGAAAAGGAAGCCATTTTGAAGAAGATTACATCGCTATTTCGAAATGGAAGGCGTATTTAAACAATTATTACAAAAAAAGCGATCCAATAATTATCTTGCGTGGCTTATAATATCGGTTGTAAAGGAATATAACGTCAATTTCATTATATGCTACGCCAAAAACCGAAACAAATAACATCTTTAGGCCCTGTCAATCAAGAAATTTGCCTGCCTTTCTCATTTGTACGTCGTCATGGCGACGCGAACAGTATTTTTGTTTGTCAGTTGCGAAAGTTTTCATTGTTTGCAAGATTTTCGCGCCATACAATCACGGTTGTACTAATGTTTTAGCCACTTTTTAATTAATTCGTGGCTATGTATGTGTATTTGTCGCTGTGTTTCATTTAAAAGAGAAACGTTTTTCCCGTTGTTATTCTCTAAGAATTATTATATCAAAGTTATTAAGAGTTCGATTCATGTGAAGAAACGGAATTTTTCAATTTATTTTCGCGTTCCGAAACCGTGCCAGTGGAACCCTTCAAACGTTCCATTAGAAAGTAAAACCTTTTTTTATCTTTTGAGGGTGCTGTCGGAAGTAAAATGAAAACAATGTTACGTTATTACATACGTTCAGCGATGGCTAAACTCAATTTTTCCATCCTGAAATCATTTTCGTCCTTTTATAGAGGTAAACACCATCCAACTCCTTTTAAACACCTTTAAAGATGTCTATATAGCTATGTATGTACAAGTTTCGTCGTGGTAGTTCCTTTCCCCGTCCCGAAGATGGCGACACGTGCCCCGGAGGCGAGCCGACGGTGCTGACACACTTCGGAGGGAGAGAGAGTTAACTCGGAAGTGGAGGAGGGATTTTGATTTTCTCTTACGTGTTGCGCCAATTTCGAACATTTTTTTTAGAAAAAGGGAAGGGGTGAATTACATAAAGGCGAGATTGCTTTTTCCGATCGCCTTCCGAAACACGTCGTGACGTAACAGTCGTTGCCGCGGTAACTAATGTTGTTCGTATTACAATTAATCCTCGCTCTTCTCTTGTTTTTAAACCTTGTTTTTAGATTATCTTTGGCAGCCAGTGATATCAGTCTATAAAATAAAACATGGTAGTATTCATTTCTTAACCTTATTCCACCTTTTACTGGTTACATAAGCCGTCAATCGGTCAAAAATTTCATTCCTTCGTGAAGGAATCGATTGTCTCACAACCGCGACGCATGCGCCATCTCTGCGACGGATTGGTTGAACTACCAGGAGGAATCTAACAGAACGGGCGGGAAACAATGAGTAATATTTTCTGAGACAAATGAGGAACGTTTTTACGCGTTTACGGATCGTGGATCATTACATTTGTGCTGATTTTTTCCGGAAAAACATACATATATTACCTTTCCAATCCGGAAAGCGTTTATATTCAATCCGGTCGAATAAACAGAGGAAGATATGAAAACTTAAATTGCAAGCCGTTTTTATTTTGAATTTGAAAATTTACATTATCGTAGGAAAACAATACTTGGACCAAATAAAAGCTGAAAGAATGTAGATTCTTCTATCCTGCCTTAGACTTAACAATATGCCTTTTATATTCCCTGAAAATTCTGCGGAAATTGACATATTTTTTAAACGCAAAATAGTTCGTCTCGTGGTAAACAGAAAAATTCTTAGGTGAAAGTATTTTATATTAATGGGACTTTATTTTATATTTAATATAAATTTACGGGTTTTTATTTGATTATAGGGAATAAATAATCTAATAATTAGGTGATTAACATTTTAAAATTGTGCTTGCTTCGCGAAATGTTACCGGAATTTTATTTTTTGATTTTATGATTAATTCGAGGTGGATTTTAACGAGATTTTAAGCATTCTTTAGCGTCGTTAATTATTTAGGATGTTGGCATGCTTCGGAAATGGGGCATGGCCTCGAATAACAGTCAACAGGCATCAAATATTGATTCCGTATTCGCGAAAAAGGAGAACGTGGCCCGACCGACCTGCCCCCTCGCGGCGGAAGGGTCCAACTATTACCGAAACACGTAAAACCCACGTATTCTGCGAGATCCAGGAGAAAAAACACGTTGTTAAACACGATGTATAAATTAAAATTAAACTAGTTCTTCGGAAAAATAGGACATTTTCCGGTGCTACTCAAAACGGGGGAATGATACGGCGCCAACGAATTTCCGCGGATGTGTTTACTTAATATATTTATTATTTTATCGAGTTGTCACGGTTACGTGACGCAGGGACCGATCGGGGCGTGTGTGGACTGGCTCGTGTAAGTTCATTGGCGCAACAGTGACGTGCTTTTCGCTTTCGTGAAACTTTTCTAAATATAAAAATGGCATTTTTCGGGTTAAAATGGCTTGTCTGTGAATAATGTAATGCTGACTTTCTTTTCCTTTCTTCCTCTCTCTCTTCCTCTCTCTCTTCCTCTCTCTCTTCTCTCTCTCCTCTCACCCTCTCTCTCTCTTCCTCTCACCCTCTCTCTCTCTTCCTCTCTCTCTCTTCTCTCTCTCTCCTTCCTCTCTCTCTCTTCCTCTCTCTCTCTCTCTCTCTCTCTCTCTTTCCCTCTCTCTCTCTCTCCTCTCTCTCTCTCTTCCTCTCTCTCTCTCTTCCTCTCTCTCTCTCTTCCTCTCTCTCTCTCTTCCTCTCTCTCTCTCTCTCTCTTCCTCTCTCTCTCTCTCTTCCTCTCTCTTCCTCTCTCTCTCTCTTTTCCTCTCTCTCTCTCTTCCTCTCTCTCTCTCTCTTCCTCCCTCTCTTCCTCCCTCTCTTCCTCCCTCTCTTCCTCCATCTTTATCTCTCTTCTTCTTTCTCCCTCTCTTCTCTTTTCAATAAGCATTCCTGTATTAACTCTGCTTCCTCTTAATCATCATATATCCTTCCTCCCTCTTCCCACGTACTCGTCACATGCCAACTCCTCTCTCCCCTCCCTCCCAAAGTCCGACCTTGTACCTTAATACGTCCACAGCTCATATCTCTCTCTCTCTCTTCTCTGACCTTGTACTCTAGTTCCAATAGAGCACGAATCATCCTCCACCTCCCCTCTCTCTCCCTCCCTCCCTCCCTCTCTCTCCCTCCCTCTCCCTCCCTCCCTCCCTCTCTCTTTCCTTCTCTCTCTCTCTCTTCTCCCTCTCTCTCTCCTTCTCCCTCCCTTTTTCACATCTCCCTATGACCTTGGCATGCGTTCACCTCCTGCTAATGTAAGCTCTTCTCTTTATCTGATTCTCTCCCTCTCTTCATCTATATTCCTCCATCTTCCTATTTTCCTCTCTCCCTCTCTCTCCCTCTCTCTTCCTCTCCCTCTCTCTTCCTCTCCCTCTCTCTTCCTCTCCCTCTCTCTTCCTCTCTCTTCCTCTCTCTTCCTCTCTTCCTCTCTCTTCCTCTCTCCCTCTCTCTTCCCCCTCTCTCTCTCTCTCTTCCTCTCTCTCTCTTCCTCTCTCTCTCTTCCTCTCTCTCTCTTCCTCTCTCTCTCTTCCTCTCTCTCTCTTCCTCTCTCTCTCTTCCTCTCTCTCTCTCCCTCTCTTCCTCTCTCTTCCTCTCTCTCTTCCTCTCTCTTCCTCTCTCTTCCTCTCTCTTCCTCTCTCTTCCTCTCTTACTCTCTCTCTCTTTCTCTCTCTCTCTCTCTCTCTCTCTCTCTCTCTCTCTCTCTCTCTCTCTCTCTCTCTCTCTCTCTCTCTCTCTCCTCTCTCTCTCTCTCTCTCTCTCTCTCTCTTCCTCTCTCTTCCTCTCTCTCTCTCTCTTCCTCTCTATTCCTCTCTATTCCTCTCTCTTACTCTCTCTCTCTCTCTCTCTCTCTCTCTCTCTCTCTCTTCCTCTCTCTCTCTTCCCTCTTCCTCTCTCTCTCTTCCCTCTTCCTCTCACCCTCTCTCTCTTCCCCTCTCTTCCTCTCAGTATTCCTCTTCCTATAAATGTCGTTCACCAAAGAAAATACAACAATTTTTCATTAAAACATTACAATTACTTTTCCTGCCGTTACTTAATCATTCCAAATTTACTCCTCTTCCTGTTTTTCGTCGATTTTTTTCTTTTCATCTTGCAACACTTTCGGATACGATATTTTTTTACCGCTGATAATTTGCGAAATTTGTTGACAATCGAGACGTGGATTTCGACATTCTTTTGTCTCTCTTTCTCTCTCTCTCTTCCTCTCTTCTCCCGCTCTCTCCTCTCTCTATCTCCCTCTCTCCCTCTCTCTCTCTCTCTCTCTCTTGAACCCGTGACATTGACACTATTTCCAACGTGTAACGCGGCGTTGCCGCTTTCCTCTTTCGCGTAGGTTTGACAACGTCGCAGCAGAGGCCTGGGAATTATATTCCCTCTCTATCTCTCTCTCTCTCTTAGGCAAAGGTTATTCAGAGGTCAATCGTTGATATTCCTATTTCTCCCAAGGTCAGGGCCGTCTCTTCTGTTAGGCTCTCCAGCGCCTCCAAACGGAGAAAGCAAAAAGTACCGACATAAAAAATACTCCCATTGTCTGTCAATTTTGCCTTCAAAATCAGTTTCCTATTAATGTCCACGCACGAGTGTTCGTCGCATTTTAAGCGCAAATTGAGACATAAACTCCGCCTCTGTAACGCAGCAGGCGAAAAATAAAATCCTCACCACGGCGATAAACAATTATTACGTTATAGTTTGCGCTTATTGTGAATGTTTTAAGCATAAGTCGCCATATAAACGCGCGAAATTAACGGTAACCGCGCAATTAATAGGTGACTGTGTGTTCACGTCCTGGAATATATTGCGTTTTTTCATTTTCAATCGAGTCCCATAGTTTCAAATCGCCGTAAATCGGCGAATTAGCGACAGAAAACGTTTATAATAAGCGGACACGTGAATGTAAACGAATGAATACGTCACGTAAGGAAACATTTTCTTTTTAAAAACGACCCGGAACACGTGGAAATATTATATTATCGCCCGGAAACTTCAGAAAAAAAATAATATTTAAAAAAAAATAATTTTTTCCGCTAGTTGGCACACGTGTGTGGTTTTTCGTTATGCATG